>VMDO01028105.1:0-24373 GCA_007922755.1 Pedetes capensis
ATTCTTGACGTTGAAGCCCACATTGTCCCCAGGAAGAGCTTCACTCAAAGCTTCATGATGCATTTCAACAGACTTTACTTCAGTTGTGACATTGACAGGAGCGAAGGTTACCACCATGCCAGGTTTGAGAACACCTGTCTCCACTCGGCCGACAGGGACAGTACCAATACCACCAATTTTGTAGACATCCTGAAGGGGCGGACGCAAAGGCTTGTCAGTTGGGCGAGTTGGTGGGAGAATGCAATCCAAAGCTTCAAGCAGTGTGGTCCCACTCTGCCTGTTTTCTTCATGATCTCTGTTGGTGGGGTTCTTCCCACATGCCACTGCCCTTGGGACACAATGAACCTATGGATTTCTCTTGCCAACAACAACCTCTGAGCGCTCAGCACGAAGGAACTTATTAATAGCAAGAGTGTTTTCTCTGGGCACAGTCACACTGTTCCACCTGCCGCCCTTTACAGGACTCATTTTCTTCACAGCTGGCTGAGGTACCCCATCAGGGTGGGCTCTCATCAGTAACTCGCATCCAAGCTTTATTTTTTACCCAACCTGTGAATGCATTTAAATCTGTATCAGTGTGGCGGGTTGCTCTGCAGAAAGATGCCCTGCTAAATGGGAACGCACCTTGGCCTACAAGGAAACTGTTAGTCCTGTAAATCTCCTCCAAGCTGATACCTGAAGTGGTATCTGGTGCTTCTTTGTATTTCTTTGATTAGTAGTGAAGTTGAATATCTTTTTGCTGTGTAGTGTGTATTGACTCCTTGTCTTTCCTTCCTCTTCCTTTCCTTTTTTTTTTTCTTTTATTTGAAGTACTGAGATTTGATCCCAGGGCCTTACACATGCTAAGCAAGTGCTCCATGACTGCTCTGCATCCCCAGCCACTTTTTGTTTATTTATTTACTTAATTTTCAAATGGGGTTTTGCTAAATTATACTAGCTGTGATCTGGCCTCAGACCTGTTATCTTGCTGCCTCAGCCTCTTGAATGGCTGGGATTGCAGGCAGGTACCATGGTGCCCAGCTAACCCTAGCGATTTTCAAGTGTATAGTGCCTTGTTAACCATAGCTTCCATGTTGTAGAAGCGGTTATCGTCTACATAATAAAACATAAGCTAAGCTACGCGTGGTGGCAGATCCCTGTAATCCTAGCACTTGGGATGGTGAGGTGGATCACTTCAGGTTCAAGGCCAGCCTGGGCTACCTTCGCCTTTCCTCCCCCGCCCCCCCTCCCCAGTACTGGGGGGTTGAATCCAGGGCCAGGGGCATATTTTGCAAGTGTTCTATCCCTGAGCTGCACCCTAGCCCCTTTTTTATTTTTTTATCTTGAGACAGAGTCCTGCTAAATTATGCAAGCTACCTCTGGCCTTGAATTTGAGATCCTCATGCTCTGCCTCTTGAGTTACTGGGATTACAGGCATGCGCCACCACGTGGGCCCAGTTTCTCTCTTACTTTTTAAAAATTAATTATTTTTGCAGTACTTGAGGGTTGAACCCAGGGCTTCATGCATGCTTTGCAAGCACACTACCTCTGAGCTGCACCCCCAACCCCACACCTTTTAAATTTTTTATCTTGGGATGGGGTCTCCCTAAATTATGCAGGCTGCCTCTGGCCTTGAACCTGTAATCCCTCCTGCCTCTGCCTCCCAAATCACTGGGATTATAGGCATGAGCCACCACACCCGACTTCCCTTCCAGTTTTTTTGTGGGTTTTTTTTTTTTTTTTTTTTTTTTTTTTTTTTTTTTTTTTTTTTTTTTTTTTTTTTTTTTTTTTTTTTTTTTTTTTTTTTTTTTTTTTTTTTGGTACTGGGGATTGAACCCAAGGCCTTGCGTTTGCATACTCTGCAAGTGCTGGACCACTGAGTTTCACCTACGGCCCATTTTATTTTACTTTTTGAGACAGAGTCTTGCTAAATTACGCAGACTGCCTCTGGTCTCGAATTTGCGATCCTCCTGCCTCTGCCTCCCAAGCTGCTGGGATTACAGGCGTGTGCCACTGGGCCCGGCTTCCCTTCCAGTTTTTAGACAAGGTCTCCCTGCGTTGCTCAGACTGGTCTTAAACTCTTAGACTGCAGTGATCGCCTTGCTTCATACTCCTAAGTAGCTGGCACCACAGGCATACGCCACCACTCCCAGCTAAACTTTGCCAGTTTTAAGTGTGCAAGTTGATGAACTTTGACAAATGTGTATAGTTGTATAACCTTGCCACAATCAAGGTAATGCCCTGTTACCCAGAAAAGTACCCTTGCCCCCTGCAGTCATCCCCTTTACGCCCTGCAATTGGAGTTTTGCATTTTCTAGAGTTTCATTATGTCAAAAGACAAATTTGCAACAAATTTAGTCTAAAGATCTTGTCTTTATTTTCTGTGCTAGAATCAGACATTTCTTTCTATCAGACGGAATAAACAAACATTGGCTTGTATTTGTTTTGTGAATTACCTGTTTATTTCTTTGATTCATTTTTCTTTTGGGAGATCAATCTTTATCTTTTTCATTATTATTATTATTATTATTATTATTAGTAGTAGTAGTAGTAGTAGCAGCGGCAGTACTTGGGGATTGAACCCAGGGCTGCATCCTCCAGGCCATTTTTTTTTTTTTTTTTTTTTTGAGATAGGGTCTTGCTAAATTACACAGGCTCCCTCTGGCGTGGAACTCATGATCCTCCTGCCTCCGCCTCCCGAATCAGTAGGATTACAGGGATATATCATTGTGGATGGCGATTTTTATAACAGCTTTATTGAAATATAACTCACATACTATCCAGTTCACCCATTTTCAGTGTACAGCTCAGTAGCTCTCAGTACATTCACAGAGCTGTGCATCATCATCAAGTATCTACTTTCAGAACAGTGTCATTATCCCAAAAGAAGACCCCCACACCGTTAATCACTCCCCATCTACCTCTTTCTCACTCCTGAACCCCTCCTTAGGCAGCTATTAATCTCTTTTCTGGGCCAGGGCAGTGGTTCATGCCTGTAATCCCAGCGACTCAGGAGGCACAGGAAGGAGGATGGCAGGTTTGAGGCCAGAGGCAGCCTGTGTACTTTAGTGAGACCCTATCTCAAAATAAAAAAGAGGGCTGGGGGTGCCGCTCAGTGGTGGGACACTTGCAAAGTATGTATGCAGCCTTGGGTTCA
This sequence comes from Pedetes capensis, assembly GCA_007922755.1. Lineage (NCBI taxonomy): Eukaryota > Metazoa > Chordata > Mammalia > Rodentia > Pedetidae > Pedetes > Pedetes capensis. The sequence continues at coordinate 3,137 of VMDO01028105.1, forward strand.
TTCCCCCAGAATTGAAAAAAAAATCTGCTTTCTATCTATATGTATTTGCCTATTCTGGGCATTTTATATAAACAGAATGTCATAGTTGGGGTATAAGGTACCCCTCAATGTTCATGCGCTTCAGTGTTTGGTTGTCATCTGGTGGGGTTGTCCTGAGAGGTTGTGGAACTTTGGGAGGCAGGTCTTTGGCTGAAGTAGCTCCCTGGGGGTGGGACTTTGGAGGTTTTTACCCCAGACCCACAGCCCTGGTCCCTCTCTGTTCCTGGTCTGCCATGCTGTGAGGTTATTTACCATGGCCCTGCCAGTACCACCACCACTGTTCCCTGTCCTGCCGCCATTTTGGACTGATTCTGTAACTGTGAGCTCCTAATAAGCCTCTTCCTCCATAAGTTTGGGTTTTTCTGCTACAGCAATGACAGCTAATACACAAAGTCACACAACTTGGTGTTTTGTGACTGTCTTATTTAGCATAATAGTTTCTAAGTTCATCCATGTTGTCCAGTGTTTCTGTACTGTTTTGGTTAGTGAATCATATTCTGTTGTGTGACCATTCCATGTTTTATTTATCCTTTCGTCAGTTGTTGGGTGTTTGGGCTGTTTCCACTTTTCCACTATCATGAATAATTGTGCCATGACATTTGTGTACCAGCTTTCATGTGGACATGTGTTTTCATGGTTAATTTTTAAGAGTCTTTTGTATTTTAGAGCTTTTACCCCTTATTAACTATGGTGTTGTGGTTGTTGTTAGGTGCCATAGAATGGGGTCTGACACATAGCAACCCTATGTACAATAGAACAAAACACTCCCTGACACTGTGCCATGCCCAGCACTATGTCATTGCTTCTCTGCTATTCATAGGGTTTTCGATGGTGGATTGTTTTAGGAGTGGGTTGCTAGGTCCTTCTCCCAAACCTACAGCACCTGGTATTCACAGGTGATCTCCCATCCAAGGACTAACGAGGCTCGACCCTGCTTAGTTTCCGAGATCTGACGGGATCAAATACCCGGGTGGTATAGCTGTAGACCTTATTTACTATAGAGCCTATAAATCATCTCCCCGGGATCATATTTGCACTTGGGAAGTTGAGAAGGAACAAATAGAAATGTGAATGAGGAAGAACATGTAGATTTCTAGCGAGTCTTTTTTTATTTTTTATTTTTATTTTTTTGTGGTACCGGGGGTTAAAGCCAGGGCCTCGTGCTTGCATGCTTTGCAAGTGCTGGACCACTGAGCTGCACCCCCAGCCTTTTTTTTTTTTTACTTTTTGAGACAGGGTCTCTCTAAGTTATGAAGACTGCCTCTGGTTTCGAACTTTTGATCCTCCTGTCTCCGCCTTCCAAACCGCTAGGATTACAGACGTGCGCCACCACCCTGAGCCCTCTGGCGAGTCTTTCACACCTCTTAAGAGTTAGTCTGTGTATCCTTCCTATCCCCACAAGGGCTCCCTGGAGTAGGCCGGCCTGCCTGCCTCACACAGTCCTGGCGTTGCTGGCTCTTGTTCTTGCTCTCACTGCCTGTTTTAGGACCCGGATCCGGGCAGCATGTGGTGGTTTCCCGGTGTCTCTCAGAAGCTTGCCCTTTAGAGGGGCTGGCTGAGGACCCTGCCAGAGTCACACATCATCTTTACGAGGATTCCAGCAGCTTTGCTGGTTCTCACGGTGGTGGGGATTTGAGGACCTGGAAGTCAGCCGCAGCATTTGTTTGAGGGCAAGCAGCTGGGTCTGTGGGCCTCTCCTAATCCTTCTAGGGCTACCGCCTACCACCTCTGTGTTGGAGAGCTGCACCGCAGCATCTGGCTCTGAGGAGCCCAGCAGCTTGTAAAAACCACCAAAACTGAGGCATTGAAATCCATTTTTTCCCTCTGTACTAGGGGGTTGACCCCAGGGCCTTGTGCATGCTTGGCAAGTGCTCTACCACTGAGCTACCCGCCAGCCTTTTTAAAAAATTTTTTCTTTTGAAACAGGGTCTCACAGAGTTGTACAGGGTACCTCTGCCTCATTATATAGGCCAAGCTGGTCTTGAACTTGTGATCCTTATGCCTCAGCCTCCTGAGTGCTGGGATTACAGACTTGCATCATCATGCCTAGACATCTTAAAATAACACTGTAGGGAAAGTTTGTTTGTTTGTTTTTAAGCAAAAAATAAAACCAACCCTGCTAAATGCTAGTAATATCTCATTTTTATTGTCACCCACAGTTTCTTTTATACTTCCAAGTTCATGCCTTTGTAATGTGGCAATCTCATTAATGGTTGCATTCATTTGTTCAGCATTTATTAAACCTTAACACTAGTAAAGATCTTGTTGTTGTTGTTAGGTGCCGTTGAGTTGGTGTCTGACTCATAGCGACCCTGTGTACAACAGATGAAACACTATTGTCAGTGCTTCTCTGCTCTTCATAGGGTTTTCAGTGGTAAACTGATTTTTGGGAGTGGGTTGCCAGGTCCTTCTCCCAGGCTACAGTATCTGATGTTCCTAGGTGGTCTCCTATCTAAGCACTAACCAGGCCCGACCCTGTTTAGCTTCCGAGATCTGACAAGATCAGACACCACAGTGCTACGGCTGCAGGCATTAAAGATCTTGTTGTTGTTAGGTGCCAGTCAAGTTGTGTCTAACTCATAGCGACCCTTATAGGGTTTTCAATGATTGTTTTCTCTGGATTGCCTCAGAAGTGGATTGCCATGTCCTCCTCCCATTTTTGTGGTGCTGGGAATCAAACTTGGGACCTCAGATACTGCACAGCAGCGCTGTACCAACTGAGCTAAATCCCAGCCCTTAGTAAAGATCTTAGCAGTCACTTAATCCTAATGAGGAAGCAAACCCAGGAAAAGTGGGTCACTTGTGAAGAGTGTGTGCCAGGCTGAAATCCACCTCCATCATTTCCAGTTGGTATCTAACCTGGTTTCCTCTTTGGGCTTGGCTTCTCTGTCGTAAATAGAGCCAGCTAGCTTCCTGGTTGCTTGCCTGTCTCCTTTCTTGTGAAGCCTCTCTGCTCCTCCAGGTTGTCGTGGCTGTTGAGTGTCAGGCACATGGGGCCTTTTCCTGGCCTCCTCTCTGGTTGAACTTCATCCTGAGTTACTGATGAGACTTTCATATCCGTATGTGCAAGATAAGTAAGATGAGGACTGGAGCAGAAGGGTTCCTTGTTTTCTGTACTTTATCATGGTTCCTGGCCAAGGTGTATGCGTGATGATGATGGCAATGGCTAACAGCTTTATGAAGTAGAAACTTCTACTGTCATCACCATTTTCAGGAAGGAAACTGAGCCTAGAGATCTGTGCAGTGCTGCCCCAGGGCCTTGACTTGTTGTTGTTGTTGTTAGGTGCCGTCGAGTCGGTATCCGACTCATGGCGACCCTCATAGGGTTTTCAATGGCTGAGTGCTTCGGGATTGCCTTGGGAGTGGATTGCCAGGTCCTTCTCCCATTTTTGCGGTGCTGGGAATTGAACTCAGGGCCTCAGAGACTGCAGCGCAGCGCTCTACCCACTGAGCTAAATCCCAGCCTCGGGGACTTGACTAGTTCTGGTCAATTCCAGGCAGGAGGCTATAGCTGCGTCCCAGGAGCCAACAGCCCCGCAGCAGTGGCAGGCAGCTCTGGGCATTCATGAGGCTCCCTAGGAGGAACTCAGCACATCATATGGTCAGGTCATAGGCTTTCATCTGTGCCTGAAAATGAGGGTGCCACTTGCTATTCTAGGGGAGTCCCCTTGAAGAATTTCTGCTCAAAGTTTTCCTGAGTGACACATTGTTGGTGCAAATTACCATAATTTTCCATTTCCCTTATGACACATTTTTTCCTAGTGAGTTTTCAGTTACCAAGTCTTATGGAAAAAGCCTTAAAGGACTTCTAGTAGATAGAAGTGAAGAACCTAGATCCCTGACTCACCATTCCCTCCCTCCCTCCCTCCCTCCCTCCCTCCCTCTCTCCCTTCCTTCCTTCCTTCCTGTTTTAATTTTTTAATGAATAATATATAGAAGTGGTAACACAAAAAAATAGAGAGAGGATATAAGTGATGATGTTCCTCATGCCCCCCGCCTTTGCTCCTCTGAGAGAGCCCCCCTGCCACACTCTCACACCCCCTCTGGAAACGTGGGTGCCTCCTCTCGAGTGTGAATCAGCGCTGTGGCTTGGCCTGGGCTTTAGGTCCTGGGCAGGCAGCGCATCAGGAGGATGCTGAATGTCACCAAGCTCTTTGAGCCCTTTCCAGAGAGAGGCACTTGAAGCCTTCAAAGATTTTATGGTATTTCGTGGGAGGGCCCCATACACAGGCTGCTCAGAGAGACCGATGTAAGAGCATGTGGTGGGCCAGGCGTGGTGACACTTGCCTGGAATCCCAGCACTCAGGAGATCGAGGCAGGAGGATCGTGAGTTCAAGGCCAGCTTAAGCCACATGGTAAGAGTCTGTCTCAAAACAAACAGAAACAGTGTGTGGGATTCTGGGTACCAGTCAATCTCCCAATGCCATTTCCTGTGTCCCAAGGGTTTAGTGCCATGGGGCCTCCCAACTTGTGTGTTGGCTTCTGAGACCAGCTCGCGCTGGTGTCCTGGCCCCAGCTTGTCTTGCGGCTGCATTTCCCACCCTCCCCCCTCACTCTTGGGCTGAGGCTGCTCTCCCCGTTGGTGGTGCCTGCCCCCGGCGTGCCCACCATTCTGTGTCCTGCGCCCGCTCCGTGGCTCAGGCCATGCTCTGCCTCCGTCTCCTCATCTTTGCTAACATCCCTTTTTTTGAGGGGCAGGGGATGGACCCCAGCATTTGGCAAGCCCTCCACACTGAGCTCTACTCCTGGCCCCCCACGTGTCTCTTTAGATGGCCAGGCCGCCTGTCCTCCCTGGGTGGCACTCACTCCCGTGGTGGGAGACCCTTGAGGGTGGTGCTCAGCTCAGCGCTAGCCGCCTTTCCGCCCAGTCCGCCTGCCAGGGCTTCGACTGCCTGCTGCTGTTGGGGAGGAGCGCTGGCTTCTCCGGCACAGAGCCGCCACGCCAGCTTCACAGGCCAGAGCTTTTGAGCATCGTCCTTGCACCTTCCTTTTTGTCACACCTCACAGCTACTTGGTCAGCTGATTACGTTGGCTCTGCCAAAACCTGTCCCTAATCTGAGCACTTGTGCTGCCACCATGGTGAGGCCACCACCATGTCTTGCCCGCCTGCCATCTCCGCCTCCACTCTTCCCCCTGGCACTCTCTCTTGCACTGCGGAGTGGCCCTTTGAAAACATCCCTGTTCTGCGCTCGCCTCTCCAAAGGCACCCCGACACACTTGGAAGAAGCTCTAAAGCCTGCTGTGTCCCTCAGACCCTGGAAGACCTCAGCCTCTGCTGTTGCCAGCGTTGGCTCTTTTTGTTCTCCCACCCACCTACTCCTCTGCAGACACACAGCCCCTTTGTCAAGGCTGGGCCTGCCTGAGGGCCCTTGCACCTGCTCTTCTTTGCATCCGTAGTGGTCCCTGGGGTTATAGTTGTATGGCTCACTTTAGCACTTCATCCAGGTCTTTGCTTAGATGCTGCCTCTTCAGAGAGGTCCTCCTTGTTCCCTTTCTTGAATATTAAATAGCCTCTGCCCTTCTGTTCCCTTGGCTTGCTTCAGTTTTCTTCACAGCAGTTAATACCTGACATTGTATATTTTGTCAGTTTATTATGCATCTTCCCCATTAGGTTCAAAGCACTACTGCAGTACTTCACATGAGCACAGAGACGCTCATTAAATGGTTATGCAGCTCACTGGTCTTTTCTCTGTACCTCATCCTGAATTTTGGGCTGAGGAGCCACAGAGGGCAATATGATAATTACGATTAGTTTAGTAGCTGTATCACCCTGCTGGTCTTCTGTATACTAGGAAATTTCCCATCCATGTACATGGAGTTATTTCTCAAATGCATATGGTCTTCGTCTGTTTATGTTGCTATAACAGAATACCATAGACTGAATAATTATGAAGAGAAAAATTCCTCACAATTCTAGAGGCTCAGAAACCAACACTAAGGTGGCAGCATCTGGTGAGGGCCTTAGTGCTGCATCCTCCCATGGCGGAAGTCAGAAGGGCAAGCGAGAGAGAAGAGGAGGCGCCAGACATCATCCTTTCTGTCAGGAGCCCACTCCTGCCCTGCGTTAAAGTGCGTATGAGAGTCGTAGAGCCCTGGTGGCCTAATCACCTCGTGAAGACCCTGCCTCTTAATACTGTTAACATTGGGAGTTAAATGTCGCCACGAGTTTTGGAGGAGACAAACATCCAAACTACAGCAAACATAGATGCAGTTGTGGTTAGCAGAATGGAAATTCTTTTTCCAGAGTGGCTGTTGTCCATCATTCGATCAGTTAACAAGGATCAAAGTTACAGCCATCATTTCATAAAGGTCCACAGGACAGTTTGACATTCAGTTAATCATAGTCAAGAGGCCAGGATCTCTGCTTTTTCCTGGGCCTGTTCCCCAACCTGACCTGTAACTACTCGAGTGTAGGGTCCTGGGTTAGGTGCTAGGAACAGGTGGAAGGGAGACTAAGTATTCCCACCTGACAGCAGGAAGATGAGGTGACGCTGTGGGAGAGGGAGGAATGCTCAGCTGCGCCCACATCCCATGAGTTCTGATTTTGTGTTTTTGGCAGGAAGGCTCTTATCCTGTTTTGAGCTTTAAGAGACCCTGGACCAGGCCCCAGGGCGCACACCTGTAATCCTAGCACTTGGGAGGCTGAGGCAGGAGATCGTTAGTTTGAGACCTGCCTAGGCTACATAAGGAGACCTTATCTCAAAGACAAATGCACAACAACAAACAAAAGAGCCCCTGGGGCATGTGTACAGGTGAATTGGATTCTAACCAGCACAGCCTGGGGTGCAGGACGCTGCTTCTACAGCCATGTTCCTAGGAAAGTGGGGCCTGTAGGGTCAGGCAGGTGGGTGCCCCTCTTTCAAGAGCAGAATGGCCAAAACTTAGTAGGAATTGCTGCATAGTGTGGTTTTAAAGCAAAATCAGTATTATAATTTCATTTTATGTCTAGACATTTTTTAGATGTAAAGAAATCTGGAGCCAGGCATGTTAGCACATGCTCATAATCCTAGCACTCAGGAGGCTGAGGCAGGAGGATCTTGAGTTCCGGGCCAGTCTGGGCTACATAATGAGACCGTGCCTCAAAAAAACCAAAATAAATAAAAAAAGAAATCTGCTTTTTATAGTACAGACTGCAGAAGACACCACTGACTCAGCTGGTGGGAATACGTAGCAGGTGCAGAGGTTCTCAAGACCAGGGTGGGATCATCCACTGGAAGGTGAAGTGTCGGGGGGTTATCTTGAAGGCTAAGTGAGATTTGTCTGCTTATCTAAAGGAGAAAATGAATTTTTAAAAGAGAGAAATTGACTTGAGAGAGAGAGATATATACGTATACAGAAGAGTTTGCTAAAAATGAGAGAGAGACGGTCTCAATACGAGCAAAGCGTTTGCTGGGCAAGGAGGAGGACCGTGCCAGCAGGGCTGGGTGTGCCGATGCTTGCTCCTCTGCCGGGTTGCGCTAATAGAGACAGATTGTCACCTGGGATGGGTAGCTTTCAAGATTGCAAGGCTGGCCTGGTGTGAATTTCCATTTCCTTGACCTGAGTGATGTCCACTGAGTTGCCTGTGTTTCTAGATAATCAGGAATGGTAAGTGACTGGTGGCCCGATGGTGACCTCTCCCACCTGCTCTCAGGTTCCTCAAGGCACTTGGTGTCATGTTGAGGGTGGAGCTGGACACAGACTGTTCTGGGAACCAACAACTGTTGATTGTGAAGCTCGGTGTCTCCTTGGGACAGCCAGTGGTTTCCTGTCCTAATGGTGTCCCCTTGTCGCCATTTGGAAACCCTGCATACAGCTTAGCGTGTGCTAATCACCTGGGTAAGGATTCGTGTTTGACAGGGGCCATGTGACTCCAGGATGGATTTGTGCCTTGGGGTTTATCAGGACAGTCAGTCATTCAATGCAAGTACCTCTCAGCAGAGAAAATCACTCCCATTGGCTCAATGCCCTACTCCCTTCCTTCCCTCCCTTTCTTCTCATTGTGCACTGGGATTTATCCAGATTGAATTTAGAAGGAATAATGGGTCATGATTATGATTTCTTAACCATTGAGTGACCAAATAATTATTGAGTGCACCCAAAATACCCCGTGTAAAAGGCATGTAGAAACCATCAGATAAGATCAGTGGCCTTAAAAAAAACAACAATCTACATCTCTGTTTCCCGGTAACAGTGGTCAGCTGAGTGCCAACACCGTGCCAGGTGCTGGCCAGGATTTTACCCGTGTTATGTAATAGTCCTGTAGCATAACTGTGAAGCCCCCTCCGGAGGTCCTTTTCCACTGGAGAGATTGTCCAAGATGCCCTTGCGGTCAGTGGCAGGCCCTGCGCTCAGGTTGTGCATCCCACAGGCAGCAGCATAGAGTGTGTTGCTCGGAGTGGCCGTGTTCTTAGTTTTCAGGTGACTAGTGTCGCCATGGTTGCCCCTGGGCTGCTTGGCACATTGAAGATGCCATTTCACTGTTACTGTTGAGCAGGGAGAATCTCATGACCCAAGGAGGAACTTCCTCAAGCAGCTATGTGTGGGTTGTTTGGAGCTGAAGGACAAGGAAGTTGTCCCACCAGCCCTCCTGGGTCTTACCATGGGCACCTTGCAGCTTTTCTAGCTCTGCTGAACCTCACCATCCTGCCACTGGTGGGAGCCCCGGACTTCAGGACAGTCTGGCAAGAGTGGCTGGTCTGCAGGTGGCCCTGGGCCATAACTCCATGGAGTCTGCCACCTGCACCTCACTTTCTTCTTAATTAAGAATTTTGTTCGGTTTTGCCAGGTGTAGTGGCTCACACCTGTAATCCCAGTAACTCAGGAGACGGAGGTGGGAGGATCACAAGTTCAAGGCCAGAGGCAGCCTGCATAACTTTATGAGACCCTGTCTTAAGATGAAAAAAAAAAAAAGGCTGGGTGTGCAGCCCAGTGGCAGAGCACTTCAAAGCATGTGTGAGGCTCTGGGTTCAACCTCCAAGTATCAAAAAATTTTTTTGTTGTTGTTGAATTTTGAAATACATTTCTGTATGAAGTATATGAAACGTATCCATGGTCAGTTTAATAAATCAGAGTGAAATAGAACATGCCCGGTGTCTCAGAAGAGCCCTGGCACCCTTCCCCCAACCAGCAAGGACATCATTCTGGAGTTCTGGTTAATTGTTCCCTTTTTATTTTTTCTCCCAGTACTGTTGGGTTGAGCCCAGCACCTCACACATGCTGGGCTTTAATTCTTATTGTAAGACAAGGTCTTGTTAGTTGTGCCAGCTGCCTCTGGCCTTGAACTCGAGATCCTCCTGCCTTGGCCTCCCACGGTGCCTGGCTCAGTCATTCCCTTTTATCGTTTCGCCATCCAACTCACTTGTCCCTTGCTGCATAGCACACCACCCAGACTTAATGGCTTAAGCCTTTGGTGATTTCTGTCTCTCACAACTTCGTGGGTTTTGTGGGCAGTTGTCTTGCTGCCTGAGGTGTCAATTCAGATCATTCCGGTGATAGCATTCAGCTGGACAGCTGGGCTGGGCGGCGTGAGAAAACACCTCCTCCCTGATTCCTGGGATGTCATGGGGCCCCTCTGTGTTGGTGTCTGCTCTTGAGCCGGTCCCTGTGTCTCCCAGACAGGAGCCTGGACTTCCTTACAGCATGGCAGCTGGACCACAGTGGCGCCAGAGCAGCCTCTGCCAGGTTCTTTCAGGTCTGGACCTGCAGCAGTCACTGCCTCCTGTTGGCCAGAGTTGTCTCGGGGCCCGTCCAGGTTTGGTGGAAGGCACTGTGGGCGCCATCCTGAGTTGAGCCCCAGCCACCAATGTCCATCATGCCTGTCTGGAGCCACACTGAAGGTGTCCTCAAGTGCTTTGCTGTTTCGCTCCCCAGAGAATTCTTTTTGGGGCCTGCACGCAGGGTCCAGCCAGGTCGTTGGTCATCAGGAAGGCCCCTAGCTCTGATTGCTGGGGTCTAGCCTGTTCATCAAGGGAAAAACCAGAACCGCTGGAGGCCTCCCCAGGGAAAGGTGCCTGACTGCAGTGGGGAGTTTTTAAGTCAGGTCTGACTGAGTGGCAGAGGCCCCTAGGTGAGCTAGGGGTCACATGGGGGCTCATTTTCTGCATCTAAAATGAGGATCTACCCACAGGGGGCTCTGTAGTGTCATTCTGCTTGCATTTTGTGGTTCTGAGTTTGAAGGTCTTCTAGAAGTAGTTTAACCAGCACCTACATTTATTGCCCATCCAGCAAGCTGAAGTTGAAGGGGTCCCCCACTTGTGCTTGAGTGAAGGGCCTCATTCAAGGGTGGCAGGTGGGAACAGCTCCCCTGGCAGGGACAATCTTTTACCACCATGGGTTACAAGTGCCAGCAGTCCTGGTGGCGGGGAGTGCAGCTGGCCGTGGATCTTACACCTGTGGTTCTGTCCCCCTCAGTGGACATGACCCTGCGTGCACACTCAGGACAGGGTGTGGGTGTTCTTGGTATCAGAGCGGCCCTTGATGGCCCATCATTTTCTACACCTGCTCTGCCTTTTTTCCTTTGGGTGGGGGTGTGTGTGGGGGTGGGGGGTGTGTCCCGTGCACGCCGCAAGCTTTGCCTTCCTAGCAGGAGGCAGCCTAGGGCTCGCTCTGGAGCATTTCATGTTTGGAGGACGGACACAGCCCCTCAGTGGGGAGGGCCCAGCCGGCAGCACCTCACTTTCTTGTGGCCTGGGGAGGCTCTTTGGAGGGGAGCTGCTCAGGTGTAAAACCCACAGCACCACCTCTGTGGGTGGCACAGTGAGCACATGCCGCCCCACGGGCCCCCTGCGGCTGTGCCCAAGCCTCTGCTGTCACACGTTAGGAGCGAGTATTTGAACCGCTGCCGGTCTGTCACTTGGAACAGGACTGGTTTCTCTTTTCTCCCTTCCTTTTACTTCTCCCCTTCGCTTCCTTCCCCATCCTTGCTGCTTGCTGCTTCTCCTCCAGCCTGTTGCCTCTTTCTCTTTGCTTTGCCCTGGGTCTCTCTGCGGGCCACAGCAGAACGGTCAGCAGCCTCTGGCTTTCTGCCCGAGGCCCCGAGGCTGGCAATGTCCTGCCTCTTGGGACAGTGGAAGCATCAGCTGTGCTGCTCTCTTGTTGCAGGGTGTGGGAGGGACCAGGCCCCCATCCATCCTGTCGCAGGGGCCTACACTAGTCTTCCAAACCCTAAGGCCTCTGAAAGCAGGGCAGGCCTGGCCCCCCACCAGTGCAGCTTGGCTGGGCCTCGCTGCCCTTTCCTTGGGAGCTCCAGGGTGGCAACACGGGGGCTCATTGTGCTGGGTCCCATGCTAGCTGCAGGCCTTTGCTCTGCTGGCCAGAGGTCTTTTTGCACTTGACCTTCCAGTTTCCTGCTGGAGGGCCCCACTCTTGCAGACTCCAACCAGCGGGGCTTGAGTGGGGTGGGTGGGTGGGTGGGGTGCTCAAGTCCTGCAGGGGCATTTCCAACCCTGGGGAGCCGCTCCCTCCCAGCTCACTGCTCAGCTCAGCTCCCGGAGAAGCCTGAAGCTGGCTGAGGATCTGGCCCTGTTGGGTCCTGGAATCTCTTCCCTTTGGGTACTTGGGAGACAGTTCACATGGAGCTCCCAGTACAGAGCGGGGGCTGGGGACCGAGGCCCGGAGCTTGCCACACACAGCCCCTCTGCAAGCCTTTTCCACTGCGGAGCAGGGACAGCTCTCGGGTCACTTTGGCCTGTGCTTGCCCTTGCCTCCTACCGTTGGCTGTGATTGCACCTTGCCTAGTGTGTACCCACTTTAGGTCCTGGGCCCCAGGTCCTCAGGAGAGTGTTACCCAGGGGCTGACATGGTCCTCTCTGCGTGAAGCCCAGGCTCAGCACCACCAAGACTGTGCCTCGCATCCTTCAGGTCACCAGCAGGAGCTGGCTCTCCAGGGAATGAGGACTTGGAGAGAGGCACCTTCACAAGGTGCCTGGGTCACTGGTGGCCTGTGCTGCTGGGGAACTGGTCTCAGCAGACAGGCCGCCGGCCACCCACCCCAGCTGCAGGTTGGGCTCAAGCTCCAGCTGCTGAGTGGACCAGGTGGAACCAGAAAGAAGCAGGGCCACCGCCAGGGTCTGTGGGTGTGTGGAGGGAAGAAGGGCGACCTGGATCTCCAGCAGCAACAACTCAAACTCATGATTCGGGCTAGCATGCTGGCGCTGGTGGCCTGTCGCCACTTCCATGTCCCCTTGTTGTTTAACAGTTCCCTGCAGCTCAGCAAGGACATTGTCCCACTTTCCTTGTTATCTGTGTTTGCATTTTTGAGATGGGGTCTGGCTCTGCAGCCTAAGCTTGCTTCGAACCTGCCGTCTTCCCACTTTAGAAGTTTCTAGGCACCTCAGGGTGGCCTGGTGGACTTGATGTCCTGCTGTCCCAAGTGGACGTGGCTTCTGTTAACTCGACCCCACCGGCCAGCCATACATGGAGTCAGGCTCAGGCCAGTGACTGACAGGAGCAGCCAGAACTGCTGGACCTGTGGGCAGAGAGCCCCAAAGTGTCCGTCCTACCTGCATGGTGAGAGGTGGCCAACCTGGCCACAGAGAAGAGGTCCAAACTTGGTTCTGGAGCTGCTGGTGGGGGAGGCACCCCACTGTTGAGATTCTGAGCCAGGCACCAGGCCTGCCCTGCTGATGTTTGCATGTGGTCTCAGACAGTAGGAGCTGGGTTTTATTTTGAAACATTCCAAACTTGGGTCTTGGTAGAAAGGAAGGCTTGCGTGTTTTCCCTAGAAAGTTGCAGATCTTGAAACAGACTCCACAGCGGTGCTGGGCAGTCAGTCCATGGAGCTGGTTTAGATACTTATTTAGTCATGATCCCTGCAGCTCATAATTTGGCACTAGGCGAGGGGACTTTTCTGAGCATGCTCACTTCAGATGGTTGGGGATTTCTAGGCATTAAGTGAGGTCCTTGACAGAGAAACTGTGGCCAGGCCAGCAGCTCTTGGGATCAGGATTAGAGTTCTTTGTTTGTCCTTGGAGAGTCACCAGATCAGAAGTTTCTAGAGGCAGGGGACTCCCCAATTTTATGTAACTCCCTGAGCACACGAGTTAGAGAGAAAGAGAGAGATCTCCACCCCCAGGGGCCCAGCTTGGCATGGACAAGGGAACTTGCCCAGAGCCCATGGGTACAGCAAGAGAGAGACTGAGTTCTGAAATACCTGGTGATGGAAGAGCCACCTTGTCATCTCCCTGAGCAGGTATTTCACCTGTCCGAGACAGAAAGAGAAAAACATGAAAAAACAGGTCTTAAAACTGGTTGTGTCCAGTTGAACATCTGCCCTTTACCCTGAGTCAGGATAATGTGGTACATCGTTTTTGTAAAAAATGTTAACCCAACCATGTCTTCTCCTTGTGGAAGTGACAACAGCTGTCAGCATTCTTCGTTCACTTTCTGTCTGACTTTTTAATGTCATAACCTTCCAAGATATGAAGGTGGCTGTTTTTGTGTTGGTCTCTTGATTTTTGGTTTGAGGAACTTTCTCTGTTAAATAAACCTAGCAATCTAGAAGCCACTGTTCCAGCTTGGCTTGCAATGAGTACCTGGTGCTATTGCCCTCTTGTGGTAGAAATATCCCTCCCTTGGTTTAATTCCCCCTGTCACTCCAGTGCCTCAGCTGGGAGTTTTGGAGGGTGGCAGGTGAGCAGGGCTGGTGTCCCACCTCCAAGCTCACAGTGGCCCTCTGGCATTGTGCAGCCATGGACTTCCCCCAGCACAGCCAGCACGTCTTGGAGCAGCTGAACCAGCAGCGGCAGCTGGGGCTTCTGTGTGACTGCACCTTCGTGGTGGACGGTGTTGACTTCAAGGCCCACAAGGCGGTGCTAGCAGCCTGCAGTGAGTACTTGAAGATGCTGTTCGTGGACCAGAAGGACGTGGTGCACCTGGACATCAGTAACGCGGCAGGTACCCCGTCGGGGCAGGGTGCGCTCCCTGAGGCCGGAAGCCCGGGGCAGTGCCTGCAGGCCGTAGGGTGCTCCAGGCCTCCTACACAAGTCTCAGGCCCTGAGCCTGTAGGTACTGAGTCCCTGCCACCTCTGGGGGCTTATTCTGATTAGGAGTTGGGTGGGAAGGGGGTAACTGGCAAGAAGGGCTCGTGGTGAGCCCTGGGCTGCAGGGGACGTGGGAAACGCCCCACCTGAGGCGCGGAGTGGGCCAGCCTTAGGCCCTCCTGGCCCTTTTCTGTGGCAGGGTCAGCCCTGGATCCGCTATCCTAGGTGAACCAGGGGCGTGAGGGAAGGTGGTAGGTGGCTAGGACAGGCTGGCATAGGCCTGGCATGGAGGGTTTGGCCGTGAGGAGGTCGTCAAGATGGTGGCCTCCGGATTTACAGATGTGCAGACAGACACACAGAGGTCTGGGGACTGGCTTGGAGCTCAGGTGGAGCTGGTGGCAGAGACCTGGGGAAGTCAGTGACACCATGGGGTTGGAACGTCCTCCAGTAGTACGGTGCAGTGAGTGGGTCAGGGGCGTTCAGGGTGGGCACTGCTTTTAATAGAGGTCGTCTTCCATACCAGGCCGGCCCAGCTGCCCAGCCCCGCACCGAGAGTGGGAGGCAGGAGGGGGCCAGCTCGGCTTTTCCCAACTCCTCAGTTCGCCATGGAGCGGAGGGCCAGGCCTGAGGCAGGTCTGTAAGGGCTGTCCTGTCCTTGGCAGGCCTGGGGCAGGTCCTGGAGTTCATGTACACGGCCAAGCTGAGCCTGAGCCCTGAGAACGTGGATGACGTGCTGGCTGTGGCCAGCTTCCTCCAGATGCAGGACATCATTACCGCTTGCCAAACGCTCAAGTCGCTCTCTGAGCCGGCCACCAGCCCTGGGGAAAATACGGAGGCCTCCACCAGGGAAGGTAACATTCCTGGCACACTGTTGCTGAGAGCCGAGCAGAGAATTCAGCTTCTGAGGGGCCCTGCGTCTGCCTCTTCACTAAGTCACCTCCCGGGTCTCAGGTCCCTCGTCTGCGCTGCCTCTGCTGCAGAGTGCTGGGGAGGGCCGGCCACAGCCCTGCCTGAGAAGGTCCCTGTGTCTGGCCCTTTTCCACCTCTCACCAGCAGAGTCTGGGAGCCACATCTGGGTCACTGCTGTGCAGGTGGAACACCTGGGTCACTGCCGGCTTGCTCCTAAACCCTCAGGCAGTGGACCCCCCAAGCTTCCTCCTCCCTGACCTCCTCAGAAGCCCTGATTCCCGCTATGGGCCAGCTTCTTTGCTGCACACATTCAGAGGACCGTGTTCCTCTCTTTCCGAGCACTGGCTTCTGGCCAGTGTCCTTGTCACATGTGTGAACTGCGTCCATCTCCCCAACCAGTCTGCAGCCCCACTGAAGCATGAGCTGTCCCTGCTGTGTTCCCAGCGCCAGGCACAGCAGGCATGGATTCATGCCCTGAGGATAATGTGTTCAGTGACCAGGCCAGCGAGCCCCTACTTACATGCATTCCCAGTGGGCCCAGGACAGATAGCAAGTTCCGGGCCGCCTCAGGCCCCAGGTGGTGGGCACTTGATGGGAAACGGCAGGTCTGTCCCCTTCCATCTCCAGGAGGGGACAAGAGAGCCAAAGCAGAGAAGGCTCCTGCCACCACGCTGAACAGGCTGGAGCAGGCAAGAAGTAATCCACCCGCAGGCCCAGGCAGGGAGCTCAAAGATGAACGGGGTGGCCAGGCAGAGAGCGCGGCCAGCGGTGAGTCACACTGTGATCTGGGGACTGGCTGGCTGCCTGGAGGGAGGAGGTGGGCAGCAGGGAACCAGGCCTGTCCCATCGCCTTGCAGCAGCCTGGGCCTCAGGGCAGTGAGGGCCGTGGCAGGGTGGTAGTGGCACAAGCTCCTGTAGGTCTCCAGCGCACGTCACCCACACAGCCCCAGGGCTTGTTCTGAGACAGGGTCCTAATCCGGCATCTGGTCCCCTCCTCCCACCTCGGACCTAGGTGCAGAGCAGACGGAGAAGGCTGACGCCCCCCGGGAACCCCTGCCTGTGGAACTGAAGCCAGACCCTGCGAGTGGCATGGCTGCTGCGGAAGCTGAGGCCACCTTGTCAGAGAGTTCAGAGCAAGGTGCCGCTCTGCCCAGCCAGGCCCAGCCCTTGCTCCCTATATGCCCAGGGCTCGGGCCTCTGCTGCCTGGCTTGGGCCTCCTCCCCTCCCTCCAGCCCACCCCACCAGGGCCATCATTCCCTTCAGATGTCTCCTTGCATCTTGAGCCCCATGTCCTGGTTGCACATCCTGGCCTCTTCCCATCAGCCCAGGGTGTTCAGTGCACCCTGAGCTGCTGCTGCCTGGCTGCTGGTTGGCTGAAACTGTCCTCCCGCCTGAAACCCCATACCTGTATCCCCCCAGTAGCGGGGGGGGGGGGGGGGGGGGGGGGGGGGGGGTCCAGACCCCCCGCTGCCTTCACTGGCAGTGCTGGAGACCACAGCTCGGTCATTCCCAGACACTGCTGGAGCCCTGCTAGGCCCTCTTGCAGAGAAAGAGGGTGTGCAGTGGTGAGGTGAGGTGCTCTGAGCTTGTGGCCCAGGTGCCTCAGTGCCTGCTTTGCTCTTTGCAGAAATGGAGGTGGAGCCAGCCAGCAAAGGAGAAGAGGAGCAAGAGGAGGAGGGCTCAGGACCTGCCATGGTCAAGGAGGAGGGTCCGCAGCTGGAGAATGGGGAGGCCCCGGAGGAGAACGAGGAGTCCGCAGGCACAGACTCTGGGCAGGAGCTGGGCACCGAAGCCCGGAGCCTGCGCTCAGGCACCTACGGGGACCGCACGGAGTCCAAGGCCTACGGCTCGGTCATCCACAAGTGTGAGGTGCGGGGCTGCGGGCAGGGACAGCCTCCGGCCTCTGCGTCCCTGTATCCGCTCACGCGTCGCCTTTCCGCTGGGCCCGCAGGACTGCGGGAAGGAGTTCACTCACACGGGGAACTTCAAGCGGCACATCCGCATCCACACGGGCGAGAAGCCCTTCTCCTGCAGGGAGTGCAGCAAGGCCTTCTCCGACCCTGCTGCCTGCAAGGCCCACGAGAAGACGCACAGGTACCGCCCCGCGTCCACCCCTCGGCCCAAGCCCGAGCCTGTCCTGGCCCGGCACGCGAGCGCCCTCCCGTGGTTGCCTCCCGCCCGCAGCCCGCTGAAGCCGTACGGCTGCGAGGAGTGCGGCAAGAGCTACCGGCTCATCAGCCTGCTGAACCTGCACAAGAAGCGGCACTCGGGCGAGGCGCGCTACCGCTGCGGGGACTGCGGCAAGCTCTTCACCACCTCGGGCAACCTCAAGCGCCACCAGCTGGTGCACAGTGGGGAGAAGCCCTACCAGTGTGACTACTGCGGCCGCTCCTTTTCCGACCCCACGTCCAAGATGCGCCACCTGGAGACGCACGACACCGACAAGGAGCACAAGTGCCCGCACTGCGACAAGAAGTTCAACCAGGTGTGCGGCCCCTCCCGCGCCGGCACCCAGGGTTAGTGGGGAGTGGCCACCGTGGTCTGCGGACGGTGGCCGTCCCGGGGTGGTGTCCCCGTCCGCTCTGCCTGGTCCCCGGGGGCGGGAGGGCGGGGAGGGACCGTGGCCGCCCCCCAGGGGCCCTTCTGAGCCCCTGCCCGCACAGGTGGGGAACCTGAAGGCCCACCTGAAGATCCACATCGCGGACGGGCCGCTCAAGTGCCGCGAGTGCGGCAAGCAGTTCACCACCTCAGGTAGGCCAGGGTGCCCCGCCGCCCCCCGCGCGCCCGGCCCGCGTGGTGCCGCATGCGCGCCAGGCCCCGCCTTGGTCTCACCACAGGGAACCTCAAGCGGCACCTGCGCATCCACAGCGGGGAGAAGCCCTACGTGTGCATCCACTGCCAGCGGCAGTTCGCCGACCCCGGCGCGCTGCAGCGCCACGTCCGCATCCACACGGGTGGGTGAGCGGCCCCTGGGCGGGTAGGGCGTGTGGCCAGCACAGGCAACCAACGCCTTTTCCCGCTCTGTCCCAGGTGAGAAGCCATGCCAGTGTGTGATGTGTGGCAAGGCCTTCACCCAGGCCAGCTCCCTCATCGCGCACGTGCGCCAGCACACGGGGGAGAAGCCCTACGTCTGTGAGCGCTGCGGCAAGAGGTGCAGACCCCGTTCCGCCCCGGGGCACCTGGGACACCCCGCCCCCGGCTCCCCCGCCCCCAGACTCCCCCGCCCCCAGACTCCACCGTCCCCTCCTTTGTGGCCCTGCAGATTTGTCCAGTCCAGCCAGTTGGCCAATCACATTCGCCACCACGACAACATCCGTCCCCACAAGTGCAGCGTGTGCAGCAAGGCCTTTGTGAACGTGGGCGACCTGTCCAAGCACATCATCATCCACACTGGTGAGCATGCGCCCGGCGCACCTGCGGGGGAGGGTGGCCAGGGGCCCAGGGCAGGTCATGGCAAACACCCAGTGCCTCCTAGAGCTTCCGGAGGGGCCGGCGCTGCTAGGGCAGCTGCCCCAGAGAGCTGCTGGAAGAGTTGGGGCTGCTGGGGAAGCAGGAGGCCCGGGGCTCCTCCCCTGCAGCAGGAGCGAACCTTGCCTCCCCGACCAGGAGAGAAGCCTTACCTGTGTGACAAATGCGGTCGCGGCTTCAACCGGGTGGACAACCTGCGTTCCCACGTAAAGACTGTGCACCAGGGCAAGGCGGGCATTAAGATCCTGGAGCCCGAGGAGGGGGGTGAGGTCAGCGTGGTCACTGTGGACGACATGGTCACGCTCGCCACCGAGGCGCTGGCAGCAACGGCGGTCACTCAGCTCACAGGTGCGGCCCGAGGGAGCCCAGGGGTTCCCAGGCAGCTCACCTCAGGTGGCAGCAGTGGGGTGGGTGCCTGTGGCTTCCACCTCAGGCCCACGGTGCTGACTCTGCCCACAGTGGTGCCCGTGGGGGCTGCGGTGACAGCGGATGAGACAGAAGTACTGAAAGCCGAGATCAGCAAAGCCGTGAAGCAAGTCCAGGAAGAAGGTGAGAAGGCCACCTGGGGTGTGGACACTGGTGGACCCAGAGCCCTTCCCACCCTGACCGCAGTTTCCACCCCCACAGACCCCAACACGCACATCCTGTATGCCTGTGACTCCTGTGGGGACAAGTTCCTGGACGCCAACAGCCTGGCCCAGCATGTTCGGATCCACACAGCCCAGGCTCTGGTCATGTTCCAGACCGACGCGGACTTCTACCAACAGTATGGGCCCGGCAGCACGTGGCCCGCTGGACAGGTGCTGCAGGCTGGGGAGCTGGTCTTCCGCCCTCGGGATGGGTCTGAGGGCCAGCCTGCACTGGCAGAGACCCCTCCTGCAGCTCCTGAATGCCCACCACCCGCGGAGTGAGCAGGCAGCCTTCTCCTGTTTATTTAAGGATGGACGTCACCCTAGAACTGACGTTGTGCCCCCCCCTTCCCTAGAGAGAATAAATTTCATTATTTTCTAATGCTGCCTATAGGTCCCTGGGGGCTGTTTGGGGAGCTGGCAGGTCCGGCTGATGCCACAGAAGGGCTACACCACCCAGGGATCAGCCTTCCTGGGAAAGCCCTACCGTCCCTCCTGAGAACGGAATCCCAGGACCAATCTACACCCAGGCTGATTGTGTCCTGGGCGGGGGTGTGGGCAGCACCACACGCCCCAGGGAACAATGTCATGTCCCTGCTTGGGCAGCTAGGCAAGGAGCCAGCAGGACCATAGCTGCTCACTGAGCCCCAGGCAGCCTGGAAAGTCCAGCCCCATGGCCTCCATGGTTTTGTCCTCTTTGGCTGCTCATGCAGGGCCTGGCCCAGGGGTCCTCTCCGCCAGAGCAGCAACGTGGGCAGAGGAGCAAGCCAGGCACATCAAGCCGCTGGCTGGTTCCGCAGGATCCAGGGGCCCGGGCAAGAGGCAGGGCTCCACACTGGCTCTACCAGTAACCCTGCTGGAGCACCCAGGCAAAGCTAAGCCCCACCTTCGGGAACGTTTCCCTCTCCAGATCAGCGGTGTCTCCACCCACAGCCTGGCCTGCAGGACAGGAAAGGGCAGGGGGAGCTTCAAGGAGGTGGGAGTCTTGTCAACCCACATGCTGCCTGGGCCCTTCCCACTTTCCCACGGCCAAGCCCCAGCGGCTGTGACCCTCTCCTTCACACACAGGCCTGCCTATCACTTTGTAGTTCTGTCCATGACCCCATTCCAGTTGCACAGCTTCAGGGGAGCTGAACCCCACATCCACCCTCCTGCCCTGTGTCTGCAGGAAAGCCGATGGCATCCCACTGGGAGAAGTGAAGGGCTGGGCCAGCCCGGAGCTGCAGAAGGTGATTCGTGGTGGGGGGTGAGGGGGCTTATTCTGTATCAAAATCAGAAGCGCCTTCCACGTTGCCTAGGAGCCAACTGACCTCAAAATCTGACAGGATATCACATCAATGAAAATGTTGAACATCAGCATTCCTGACAACCTTGTATACAAGGTGAAATGATCTCTGGGGAGGACTAAGTGGCAGAGAGGGCAGGCCCTTGTGCACAGAGGCGGGTGGGATGGGGAGAGCACAAACATAGGGTGAGGACTGGCTGTTTCTGTAAGCCAGGGACCCTGCTATTCCCACTTGAGAGACAATCACATTCACACTTCAGGTGTTTTGTATTTTTTAATAAAGTTTGTAATCCAATGGACACACAAAACAAAACTGCGCTGAGAAAAACAGTTTCATAAATTAATAAATGTTAGGAAGTTGGGGAGAGGTTCCAGGTCACAGGAAGAAGGGATTGGCTAGTCTTTTTGTACAGGTGCTGTGTGACACTTCTATGTCGCGGGAGCAGGACCCGTGCTGTAACGAAGCGCACTTATACAAATGAGTGACGGTACAAAGTCTGAGTATGAAAATAAGATTTTCTTTGAAAACACATTTTTGGCACAGATTAAAAAAAATGTATGTTGGGGAAATTTGATTTTTTAAGTCAGTATTATATATATTTATATATATATTATATATTTATATATACACACATCCGAGTTCTGTATATCCCACCAAGGTCCTGTTTGCTCTCATCTGACTGTAAACTGCACATCCCAGTGAGTCAGAAGTGGTGGCAGCAGGAGAATAGAGGAAGGCGACACATCAATGGGAGAAGGGGAGAAGAGGGGTAAAAGTCCCGATGAAATGTTCCTTGACCCCAAGTCTTCAGCAGAAGTCAGGTCCTGTGCCCGAGCCTGTGGTGGGTGTACACATACAGCAAATGTCCAGAGGGTCAGCCTGTCTTCACTGTGCAAAAGTCCAAGTCACTAATTTAGTGCAAAGGCAGTTCTGTTTTCTTGTTT
>VMDO01028106.1:0-24354 GCA_007922755.1 Pedetes capensis
GAGAGGGCCTGGTAGAGCAGAGCCCTTCGCCTCAGGTGGGTGGGAAGCAGCCCTCCCTTTTCTGCTTTTATTCCCTCAGGGCCCCAAGCCTGTTGGAGGGTTCGGGGTAGGTCTCTCCTCCTCAGTTACTGCTCCACACGTCAATTGCTTCTGGAAACGCCCCCAGACACACGGAGAAGTGTGCTTTACCAATCTCCCAGGGATCTTGCGATCCAATCTAACTGACAATCAAGATTAACCGTCACTTAGAAACTCAGTCTTTGCTTTTTCCCTATAGGAAAACACCAAACTAGAGGAAAAACTCCCCCCATGCGTGTCTGTCAGCTTGTCCTGCTGTGGGGGCTTGCGTGTCGCTGTGATGCTGAAAGCTGTGCCACTGGTATTTCAGATACCAGCAGGGCCACACATGGTGGACAGGTTTCAGCTGAGCTTCCAGATTAAGACAGACTAGGGAGAAGGACCTGGCAGCCCACTCTTGAAAAAATTAGTCATTGAAAACCCTATGAATGGCAGAGAAGCTCTGTCAAATATAGTGTTGGAAAATGAGCCTCCCAGCCTGAAAAGCACTCAATAAACTACTGGGGAAGAGTTACCTCCCCAAAGTAGAGTGGGCTTTAATGATGAGAATGGAATAAAGCCCCTGGGACCTCCTCTGGCTGATATGGCACAACATAAAATGAGAAAAAACATAGTGTCTGCAACCATGGGCTCCAACAAAAAGACCATGTGCATGGCACAATCTCGGGTAGTGTTTCATTCTGTTGTACACAGGGTCACTATGAGTCGATCCAACTCATGGCGCCTAGCAAACAAAGAGGAAAAATTATACATTCTGTAAAGGGCATACTCTTTTTGAGAAAAAGTACATTTGCTTAATTTGAACTTCCTATTCAGCTGACTTTAAATGACAATAAGGGAAACCCTCTTCAACCAAGCACAGAATATACTTTAGATGATGTAAAGAGAAGAGAGGTTCTAAGCTGATTCCTGTTGTCACTTTGAACTTTTCACAGTGATTTTTGCACCCAGCCTCCAGGCACGTTGTCACCTATCTCCTGTCCCTGGTGTTTTCTGGTGAAACCAAGCCCTCTCTAATGAACTGGCAAAACATAGTTCTACTTCAGTGTCTTTCATCTGAAAATCCAAGCTGTGCATTTCCAGTTGCACTTGCTCCACCCGTACACCTTCATTGCTAAAATATGCTCAGGAAAACCACAAAGTAAGAAGGGAATCCAAGCTGCATGCTCAGGTCCATTAAGGTATGCTGGGCCCTTGTTACGTTTGTATCTGTAACACCTAATTTCTCTCGGAGTACCTTTCTGCTCCAACAATGAAAACCTGGAACTAACCATATCCCAACATCATGTCATTTCACCGGGACATCCTATATTTAGTGTGTTGCTGAACTGGGATTTTCTCAAACAATATTTCTCCGAGTGCTGGAAGCACAGTCTCAGGGCCTGCCTTAAAAATGCCTGGGGAGAATCTGCCTCTTGCCTGCCCTGTTCTGTGCAGCTGGGAAGGACCTGTGTAGTCTGCCCAAAGGGCTGGGTGCCCACAAACTGCAAACTTCCACAGTCACTTATTAATAACATTTGGCGGAGAATAATTGGCAAAATTAGCACCATGAAGAGTGTGACTAGGTGTCAAAATGGTGGGAATTAAAAATGAAAAAGGCAGTGATCGATGAACAGTGGGAGGGTAGGGAGAAAGCTGGGATTTAAATTGGCAAGACTATTGGGACCAGAAGATTAAGGAGTGCAAAGATAAATAAGATGGACAGAGAAGCCAAAGCGAATGGTCTGATTATGTCGCCCGTCATACAAATGGGCCCAGTGTAATCAAAGTTCACGCTATGTGTATCTGTAACATGTCAGACAAAAAAATGGATTTTTCTTCTCTGGCTTCACACCTCCTGGAGGTGTGGTTGGCTGCGGCTTCGTGAAGCTCTGCAGTCCTCTCTCTGCTTAACGAAGGGATTTGCAGGCCACCCTTGCACCACATCTGACTGTGTTATTCTCCAAGAAGATGAAAACTCACTAGCTCTTCTCTATAAATTCAGCTCAGGTAGAGGCATATGCCTGCTGTTACTGAGAAGACTATAGTATTAAAAAGAGTTGTTTATGAGAATTGGGGTTTTGTTTTGACATACAGTGTTTACTTGACATGAGCACTAAGATAGAAGTTGCAATTATCCCCATGGTTTAAAGAAAAAAAGAAATGCATTTTTATTTCATCTATTTATCAGTGTCACAGCTGGACACTGGGGCGCACGCCTGTCATCCCAGGGACTCGGGAGGCTGAGGCAGGAGGATTGTGAGTTCGAGGCTAGAGGCAGCCTGCGCAACTTAATGAGACCCTGATGCAAAATAAAAAATAATGAGTAGGCTGAGGATTCAGCCCAGCAGTTAAGAACTTGCAAAGTATGTGTGAGGCCCTGGGTTCCCCCCAATACTGCAGAATGAATGAATGAATGAATGAATGAATAAATAAAAACCCAAGTTAATTTTGTCAGTATCTTTTCCCCTGATTTGTCCAGCTTCCCCTTAGTGGTGTCGGAGTACACAGCCCTTGACAGCCCACCTCTCTTACCACCTCATTTATCTTTCACCCTCTGAGTTTCTAGAAAGAAATCCAAATAGAAATGTACCAAACTCTCTTTCCTCCAGAGCCCACATTATACACTCTTTCCTCCCGAGTCCACGGACTCCCTCAATTCCTCCACCAGAAGCAACCCCTCTCTTTCAAGAATCTCCATAGCATTCTACCCTTTCCAGCCTGAAAATGCTTTATGAACAGCTCCTTCTTTCTTTACAAAACAGTTACTTTGTGCATCCATCTTAACTTTCCCCCGTGTATTTGTTCCACAAATATTTCTAGACTGCTCAGTGGTAGAGCGTCAATACCATGTAAAGTGTTTTTTTTTTTAATTTCTTATGTATATACAATGTAATAATTCTGTACTGTGGTGTAAAAGAAGACCACAAAAAATCAGCAGTTCATAGCAACAATCACGTATTGTCTCAGAGTTTCCACGGAACAGAAACTCTGGCTTGGGATCTCTCCAGGCAAGGACTACAGTCATGTCTGTGGTTAATGGGAGCCAACGATTCAGGTTCAAAACTGGTGGTAAGACCCCGTCCCCAGCTACACGGACCTCTCCGTAGGCAGCCTCATGTCTACGACCTTGTCTGGCGGCAGGTTATAGCGAGCCAGCGAGTTCAAGGTGGGAGTCACCGTCCTTTTATAACTTAATCTTGGAAATGACATCCCGTCACTTCTGCCATATTCTGTTCATGACATACAAATCAATACTCATCGAATATGCAAGGAGAGGCAACTGCACGGACCTGACGATAAGAAGGATGTGACCAGCGAGGGCCAACTTCCAGGCTTCCTGCCGCATCCTATTAGCACAACAGCTGTGCAATAAATGTCTGGTGAACAAATTATCTGCTTGTAGCTTATCGAGTGTCTTGACCCTGGGAGTTGGTAATTTTCAACAAATTTGGGCCCGATGAAATCCTGAGGTGAAATGATAGAATTAACAAGGAGTTAAAGCAGTGCCATCAACACATCCCCCATTGTCAACAAAGTAGCAGAACTCATTAGGATGTGAAGGTCAAAAATGAAGAGATAAAAGACCCAAATCATATGCATAAAAACGAAAAACACAACATCTGAAAAGAAAGTCACACTGTATTGTATCAATAGCAGGTAAGACATCACAGAAAAAAAAACTGATCAACTTGAACTCCTAGAACCTACAAAATGGAACAGAGCAGAGCAAAGAAACTTGAGAAAAGAAAAATAAAAAGCAGTGGATGAGTGGGCCACGGATGGTAAACCGCCTGACAGATCTATAACTGGACCCCAGAAGGGGAAAAGGAGCGCCTGTAAGAAATGTTTGAAGAAATAGTAGTTACTTGGCAATAGTTTCACTATCTGGAGGTGTGTTGGTAAGCCCTGCTGGGTGGGTCTGGGACGGTCTTTCCTCTGGAGTTAGAACCTCTGACAATTCTATTCTATGCTTGAGGGGCCTTTTCTTCACTGCATAATGGGAATGTGAAATATTCCTGTTGCTGTCTGAACTTCAAGGATTTATTTTTTTGCGGCACTTTTGAATTTTGAATTAGTTTATATTTTGAATCCAGGGCCTCGTGCTTGCCTGCTTTGCAAGTGCTGTGCTACAGAGCTGCACCCCAGCCACCCTCCTCTTTTTTTTTAACTTTTTGAGACAGACTCTCGCTAAATTACACAGGCTGTCTCAGGTCTTGAACTTGCGATCTTCCTGCCTCTGCTGCCCCAGTCGCTGGAATTACAGGTGTACGCCACTGCGCCCGGCAACTTCAGAGATTTTTATACCTGTCTTTTTTCTGGTGGTTTCCTTAGACACGTAAAATAATTAATATTCAACCACACATTGGAAGGCATGTTCTCTACATCTCTCTGTCTCTGTCTCTCTCTAGATATCAACTTGTCCTCCCTGACTCCCCTTCACAAATTGTGGCCACCATGTCCTGCCTAATCTCTCCTTAACTCAGAGAAGTTAACAGGCTTTGCGTGGTGTCCTTAAACCACAGCTGCGCCACATGCCCAGGCAGTAAACTAAGGCAAACTTAGGGCTCACCTCCTTTATATTTTTTTCCTCAGGAATCACAACATTAACTGTTGTTCAATATTTTAAGATGCCACCAACTCAGATGTTTTGGTTGGCTATTGCTGTTTTGCTGTTGTTGTTAAATGTAGGGGAACAAATCTAATCTTCTCTATTCTCTTGGCTAGAAGCTGCACGCTAATCCTACAGACATTTGACTTGGTCTCAAGCATGTTTAAATGACCCGTATGACATTAATTCTATGTGGAAGAAGAGGCGGGCCCAATTTTTTAGAAACTCACATAGAAATGAGGAATGAGAATATTTGAGTTTACAACTTAATTCTTCAGCAAATTATACTGTCGTTTTTCAAGCCATCAATTTCCTGAAGAAATCTGACCACATCAAAGATTCTTAGAATTTTCACCCAAGAAATTCCCTGTATTACTATCATTACTTTCAATTTGGTTGCACTGAATACTCTACTGGCAGCTTTGAGAAGAGAGTCCAACCCCAAATCATTACAATGTCTTCAGCCCCCAGTCAGGGGTCTGATGTCTATGACATCAGCAGCAGTGATTCACTGAGTTGATCTAATTCCAAGGAAAAGCAAAGAGACAGCATCTTAGGCAATCTTATTATGGGAAATAATCTACTTCTATTAACAGTAAATCTTTATCAGACTTGTTGTTGTTAGGTGTCATCAGGTCAAGTCTAATTCATAACATCCCTATGTACAACAGAAAGAAACACTGCCTAACACTGTGCCATGTAAGGATCTTTATGTTTGAGCCCATTGTTGCAGCCACTGTGTTTATTCTCATCTTGAGTAGTGCCACATCAGCAAAAGGAGGTCCCAGGGGCTTTAGTTCATTCCCATCATTAAGGTCCACTCTACCTTGAGGAGGCCACTCTTCTCCAGTTGTTTCTTGAATGCCTTCCAGCCTGGGAGCTCATTTTCCAGCACTATATCTGACAGTGCTTCTCTGCTATTCATAGGGCTTTCAATGGCTAATTATCTCAGGAGTGGGCTTTGCATTGGTACTACATACTATCTTTTCACAAGTGGTAATAATATTTAAGACTGCACACAGGATTTGTCACCCTCGTTTTGGCCAATCTTTTGAATGTCAACCAGGCAAATTTCCAGTTCCCAATAACACCAAGAAAATTTGTAGATCACGACCTTGCTTCCCATTCCCTTAGAACTATACTAAGAATGTGCTGCTTGTTCCCGCAAGACACTGGGGTAAGATTTCACCGCATTTAAGATTAATGTGACCCTAAAGGAAGCTGGAAATTAAGCTACCGATACAAAGTCACTGAGCAACTTTTTATTCCCAGGTAGCTGGCGCTTAATCAGAGATATGACTAATAATCCAAACCAGCCTTACGCATTTTTCATTTGTAAGTGGAGCCAACGTACACATGGGCAGCAAGAGGGATTGTGTAAATGTGGCAGGGTCTTTCCTGGTCTCCTCTGTTGAGTAACTCCCATGCCTTCAAGCCGTCTTTGAGGGACGGTGCTCTTGGCAGTCCCGGGTACAGCTCAGCATCTCCTGCTACCTAACAGGACCTAGAAAAAAATCATAGTGTCAACAGAATCAGCCAGGCAAGTTTCCCTTTCAGATTAGCTCATTTCCTGTCCTCCGAGTGTGTTCACGGGGTTATTCCAGCCTTGGCTCGTTTCTCTCCCAGCCCTTCTCGTGCCTCCTGTAACCTGATCAACAGAATTTCAAACTCGGGTCTCTAGAACCTCATGCCAGGTTGTAGCTTTTTGTTTTGTTTTGTTTTGTTTTGTTTTTGACACACACTGCAAGGTAGCATGATCATATTGAGAAGGAAAGCAATAATGAGTAAATAAACCAATAGAGCAAACCTGGAATAGCACATGAACTCACCATCAGCCACCTATTGCAGGTGACCTTGAGCAAATTAACTTCATTATAGGGGATTTGGGAATAGCATCTACATGCTAGGATTAGTGTGACAGTTACACACATTTTTAACGTGTCTGAGCCAAAGCAGATTCTCAGTTAATTAAATTGGTGAATATGACAATTATGATGATGACAAAGCTTATGGCCATAAATAGTCCTTTTCTCCCGACTTCATTGGAGTTTTATTCTGTGTGTGTGTGTGTGTGTGTGTGTGTGTGTGTGTGCGCATGCTCTGCAAGTGCTGGACCACTGAGCTGCATCCTCAGCCCTTTTATTTTTTTTTTACTTTTTGAGATAGGGTCTTGCTAAGTTATGCAGACTGCCTCTGGCCTTGAACTTGTGATCCTCTTACCTCCGCCTCCTGAACCACTGGGATTACAGACGTGTGCCACCGCGCCCGGCTGGATTTTTGTTCAACATTATATAATGAAAAATCTTAAATGCACAGCAAAACTGTAAGGTTTACCACGAAACCTATGCCCTCACCACCTAGATTCTACCACGTTTTGATAAACACCTATCCAACTACTCACTGCTGTGCTTACCAACTAACCTGTGTAATTTCTGACATATTTCAAGGTGAATTGCAGGCCTTGTTACCCATCCTCCATGCATGCCATTAACTGCAGTGCACTATTTTGTCTTTTGTTATAAAAAATAATATACATACAAATATACAAATCATAAGTGTAAATTTGCTGAGTTTTGATTAATGAATAAAGCCATGGCACTGCGATAATAGGGCATTATCTTGACCCAAAATTACTTCGTCCCCTCTCTCAGGCAATATCGGCCTGACACACACACTCACAAGGAGCCTAACTCAGTTCTGACATTTTTAAAAGCACAGGTGAGTTTTGCCTGTTCCGGAACTTCAAGTAAATGGGACAGAGCACATTTATACACTCTTCCGCAGGTACTTTTTATCCCTCATGTTTTTAGATCTCTCCATTTTGCTGTGCGCATCAGTGGCCTGACCTTTTCTGCTCAGCGACGTTCTATTCTATGAATGGGCCGCAGCTGGGTTATCTGCTCTGTTCCTAGACACCCCGGCTCCAGGCGGGGGGTAGCATGAGTCAAGCTGCTAAAAACACTCCTGGGCAAGGATTTTTATGGATGTTTGTGTTTCTTTGTCAGGTTTTGAGGTCATAGGGATTGACTGTCTTCTTTTTCTTTTTTATTCCCCAAATGCCATAATCTTGTACCGAGAATCTTTATAACACACACACACACACACACACACACACCCCTTAGTAGCAAGGTCACTAAAGAGCAAATGAAAAGTGATCTGTTATTTTGCTCCTATATTTGAACCTAACAAGAGTGTAGATCTCAAAGATCTCACTCTCTCTCCCTCCTTCCCTCCCGCCTCTCCCCCTCTTCTTCCCTCCCTCCCTCTCCCCAAGATTTTATGAAAAGATTACCGTTTTATTCACAGAATGAACTGAGGTCAAAGTTTCATTTTTCACCCCCTTTGCTGAGCACAATGATCTTACATCATTGCTTCATTAATAAAGTTTGTAAAAACGATTGGCCAGAGACTCAAGAGGACAGTGATTTCAGACAATGAAGTCTAGGTGGCACTGCACAGAATTTTAGGGACCTCAGGTCCTGAGTGCGGTCTCAGGTACACGGATGATGTCATCTGTCCCTTCTCCCCTAGGTTTCATTATGCTTTTATGCCTTTCCTAGCAATGCTGAAGGGCTGGTATTTAGCTCAGTTGGTGGAGCGCTGTGCTGCAGTCTCTGAGGTCCTGAGTTCAATTCCTAGCACCGCAAAAATGGGAGCAGGACCTGGCAATCCACTCCCAAGACAATCCCGAAACAGTCTGACATTGAAAACCCTATGAGGGTCGCTATGAGTTGGATATCGACTCGACGGCACCAAACAACAACAACAACAAGCAATGCTGAAACGAGCCTTTTGAAGCAGGAAGCTTCTCTGCTGCCACCCACCTGGGACTTGGAGATGCTGTGTACTCCACACACCACTGTGACAAGGCCCTGAGTGACCTCTAAGGACCTCGCTTCCCAGGGATGAAATGAGTAGGTGCCAGTGAAGGTCCACTGGAGCATGGTAGAAGCTGATGAAGGCAAGTTTAAGGTAGGAGCTCAATCAAAATAAAAGATCTAATCCCATGTAGCTTTTGACCTTCCTTAGGACTCTCACCCCCACGTGTCTGTCAGCTTGTCATGCTGTGGGCGCTTTCATGTCTCTGTGATGCTGAAAGCTGTGCCACCAGTATCTCAGATACCAGCAGACAGGATTCAGCTGAGCTTCCAGACTAAGACAGACCAGGGAGAAGGACCCAGCAGCCCACTCCTGAAACAATTAACCATGGAGAACCCTATGAATAGCAGAGAAGCACTGGCAACAGTGTTTCCTTTGTTGTTCGTAGGGTCGATAGGGACACCGACCCCACAGCACCCAACAACAAAGATGTGCTGGCGCACTTCTAACCACTGTGAAATCCTCCATGACGTCTTGGAAGCCTAGGGGGTGGCGCTTAACTTCTTGATTTAAAAACGCAACTATAGAAATGTTTCACTGTTCAAAGTGGCCCTGCTCATAAGCTGAAGGGTGGGATTTATCTGTATGTGTTCCTGACGATGCTAAAGACTACTTTCCATCTACAGGTTTCTGCCCCAAAAGGAACTGAAGATGTAACAGAAGGGATTGACATGTAAACATGTAAACGGCATATAATAAAATGAGTATGGATTGGAACAGTAGCGGAACAGAAAAATAAATAAATAAATATATATATGTATATGTATATGTATATATGTATATGTGTGTGTGTGTATATATATATATATATATATCCAATCTCATCTCTTTGCTTTTATATGTCTTTATGTCATATAGACATTGGGCTTGTGTTTTTCTAAAAGTGTTTTTTTTTTTTTGAAACTAGAATTACATATTAGTTGTACCTAACTTTCCAACCTGTGTGGGGCCTTTGCTGGCAGAAGAGAGCCGTGGACTTGAGAACAGGGCCAATGGCTTAAGAACATCATCTGCTTAAGTTCCTTTCTTTCATTCATTCAGGTTTCAGCCTTGTTAGCAACAAATTTTCTTTTTAAACCTTTAAGTTGTAAAAAGATACAAACAACCCTTCCCAGAATTATTTTTGAGTTTTTTCTTTTTTCAGTATTTGGGGGTTGACCCCAGGGCCTCGTGCATACTTTGCCAGGGCTCTACCACTGTGCATGGACTCACTAAATTACACAGGCTGCCTCTGGCCTCAAACTCATGATCCTCCTCCCTCAGCCTCCATGCATGCAGAACTAGGCCTGGTTTACTTTTGAGGGCCTTTAGACAGTTGTTTTTGGGGTTTTTTGTGGTATTGGGGGTTGAACCCAGGGCCTCCCGCTTGCATGCTCTGCAAGTGCTGGACCACTGAGCTGCGCCCCCAGCCCATTTTTTTACTTTTTGAGACAGGGTCTCGCTAAGTTACGCAGACTGCCTCTGGTCTCAAACTTGCAATCCTCCTGCCTCCGCCTCCCAAGCCACTGGGGTTATAGGTGTGCGCCACCGAGCCTGGCTTAGACAGTTTTTTTTTTTTTTAACTTTAGAATAATTTTAGGTTGACACAGAAGTGGTAAGGACAGTGCACAGAGTTCTTGTATGCCCTTTATCCAGGTGCCCCCACTGTTAAGATCTTAAAATATCTTGATGTATCTATCACAAGGAAGAAACACACTGGTGTTTGCTATTAACTAAGGGCCAGACTCAGTCTGGATTTTACACTTTTCCGCCAATGCCCTCCTCTGTATCTTCCAGGATCCACACCAGGGTAATACCCTGTACTTAGTTGTCCGCTCCCAAGCCACCTCTGACCTGAGACAGCTTCTGTCTTTCCTTCCATCCAAGCCCAGACATCCTGCAGATGCCTCCCAACCTGGGTGGCTCTGCCCTTTCCCTCCTTACGAGCACACTGGAAAAGTCCACTCTCACTTTGAAAAAGCATCGCACAGGCAAAGCGCCTTTACTGCCACTCGTATTGGGGGCTACATCATGTCCCTGGAGTTCCGCAATTTCTCACCGCTTTGGGGACTCACTTTGGAACTGGCACACCTCGCCATCCATACGAAGACATGAATCCTGGAGGCGGGTTCCTCCCTGCTGTGCCCTCTGACAGCCTCCCTGTCCCTGAGCCACTGACCTGGCTGCCTCTAGGGGTAAAATCCTTCTCCAAACAGGAAAGAACAAGAAAAACCACAACGCTATTAAATGGTGTTTGGTTTGTACCTGCACTGGCAGGAGGAGCAGCTGGCTTCCAGTAACTGGCAGAGAAGCTCTGCTAAGTCACGCCCGCCCTGCGGAGATAAGCCGCCAGGCTGGGGGACCTTTCCCAAGGATGGCTGTGGCCTTGCTGGAGATCCTGTAAGGTGCCCAGAGAGGTTTAGAGTGGAGGGGACCCAGCTGCCCGGCAGAGGCTCCTACAGCCCTTCGAACTCATCCAAAGGTCACTGATAGGTTTGGCAGAAGCCCCACCCCTCACGTCTTTTGATTTATTTGAGTATAGAAGGATCGTATACCTCAGACCCTCCTCCTGAATTCATGCGGTGACTGTGCTTTCTAAAATACACATGTAAATGGATTGAAAATGGCAACCACTTTCTTTCCACGTTTATTTTTCTCTCTACGTATGCAGCCAAGCCACAGGCAGTTTTTCTGTATAAATACTCCAGATTTTAAGGGGAAAAAAGGCTCTATGTGCATAGATCTCCTCATATAAAACAGTTGAGTTTAAGAAGGAATAAAGAACAGGGAAAATTGTAATTTTTATGTGCTTTTTTTAGATATTGCTTGTTGTTCTTAGTTGCCCTGGAGTTATGTCTAATTCATAGCAACCCTCCAACCCTCACAGGGTTTTCAATGGCTGATTGTTTCAGGATTGCCTCAGGAGTAGATTGCCATGTCCTTCTCCTGTTTCTGCAGTGCTGGGAATCGAACCTGGGATCTCAGAGGGGTGCTCTACCAACTGAGGTAAATGTGGTTTAAAATGGGTTATGCCAACTTCCTTTGAGGAGAAATGCCTTGGGCCCTTGACTATCCCATGTGGACAGTACAGGGCTGAGTAAACAAAGGCAGCCTGGTTTTCTCTTCCACCAACTCTTCCGAGATGAAGCTTAGGAGGAGGAGGGGCCCATGGATGTATAAATGGTAATGATTCCCTTCTAAAAATCATGACTTCACTAATGACACATATCCCAGCTGGGCACCATGGCTCATGCCTGTCATCCCACCAACTCCGGAGGCTGAGGCAGGAGGATCGTAGACTCGAGGCCAGAGGCAGCCTGCATAAGTTAGGGAGACCTGTCTCAAAATAAAAAATAAAAAATGCGCTGGGGGTGCGGCTCAGTGGTAGAGCACTTGCAAAGCATGTATGAGGCCCTGCGTTCAACCTGCCCACCCAGTACTGCAAAAATAAGTAAAATTAAATTAAAATAAAATAAAATAATAAAGCCAAATGTCTCAAGTGGTATCTGTAGGTGGACTTTTACTGTGTTTGAGGTTCTAAAGGAAGACTCGGAAGCAGCTACACATAACGAAATCTTCATGTTAACCTCAGTAGCCTCTTGACTGCGTGAATTCAGTTTCAATTACAGGGACCAATTTGGAGGGAATTACCAAAGTGCTCTTTCACAAAATGTTATAAATGCTTAAATGAATGGCACTGGGTTCCTGTGTATTAAAGAGGGACACCTAATTTAAATATATTGTGATTAGAGATGTGTCCTATGCTGGAATTTGTTACAAATTCTTTTCTTTTTTTTTTTTTTTGGTGGCACTGAGGGTTGAACCCAGGGCCTCAAGATTGCACGCTCTGCAAGTGCTGGACCACTGAGCTGCACCCTCAGCCCATTTATTACTTTTTGAGACAGGGTCTCGCTAAGTTATGCAGACTGCCTCTGGTCTCGAACTTTTGATCCTCCTGCCTCCGCCTCCCAAGCCGCTGGGATTACAGGTGTGTGCCACAGCGCCTGGCTTTGTCATAAACTCTTAAAGAACTGTTGTGGCATGATCAGTTTGTAACTAAGTATACATGTCAAGGTGGACAAGTCAGTATGTTTTCTCTTGCTGTGTAGCAAATTAACTGTAACACAGTGGCTGGCAGCTCCGCCAATGACCCAGCCCAGAACACCACGGTTCCCAAGTCCGTCATAGCACAGCTGGGGCTCCACCCATCAAACCCTAAGGTTAGAAGCAAGGCCCTGTCTGCGCTGAGATCTCGCCTGGACTCTCAGGGGGAAAAGAGACTTCTAAGCTTATTCTTGCTGGCAGGATCCAGGCCTTTAAGGTAGTAGTGCCAAAAGCCCTATTTCCTGGCTAGCTGTCAGCCAGGGAACCCCCTCAGCTCCCAAAGTCTCCCCACATACCTCACTTTCTCCTGCCCATCTTCCAGCCAGCTGATTGCACATCAAATCCAATGTCTGCTTCAGTTTCTGATTTTTTCCTTTGTCACCTGCCACAGAAAAGTCTCATTTTAAAAGGGCTCATCTGACCAGACCTGGCCCACCCAGACAAACTTCCTAAATTCAGGTCAACCAACATGGGAACTTAATCAAACTCCTTCCTAGTAATGCCAAGATTGGCATTTGCATGAATAGCCTGAATTGGCATTTGCATGAATAGTAACACCAAAAATGAGCATTTGCCATGGCTCATGCCTGAAATCCCATCAACTTGGGAGGTGGAGGCAGGAGGGTCACAGGTTCAAGACCAGAGATGCATCCGCAACAGGAGGCCATATAGAATCCTGTGTCCAGCACTGTGTATTATTGGCATTACTCCTTCCTTAAACTTCTGCTACAATTCATCAGCACAGCCAACTGGACTTGTGGTTTTCCTTAAGAGAAAGTTACTAAAATTTCGATTTCTTTAACAAATTCAGGGTCACGCAAGTTACCTATTGCTTCTTGCAGGAGGTTTATTAGTTTGTGTCTTTCAAGAAATTTGCCTAATTAATCTACGTTGCTGAACTTAATGGCAGAGTTATTTATAAAACCAGCTTCATATCCACTAGGGTCTGGAGAACCTGTTGAATGCTATCTGTCCTATTAAAGTAATGTAGACTGCTTCCCTTTTTCATACAAACAGTGTGGATTATGCTGAAAAAAAGGGTTTTTTTCTTCTGGGACTTTTGAGTCTTGCTAAGTGCTAGGCATGGGAGAAGGACCTGGCAATCCACTCCCAAGGCAATCCCGAAACAGTCTGCCATTGGAAACCCTCTGAGGGTCGCTATGAGTCGGATACCGACTTGACGGCACCTAACAACAAGTGCTAGGCAGAAGTAAGTGTATGTGTGGTTCCCAATAAAATCTCTTTAGCCAGGTGCCATGGCGCACGCCTGTAATCCCATCAGCTTGGGAGGTGGAGGCAGGAGGGCCACAGGTTCAATACCAGAGGCAGCCTGTGCAATGTAGGGAGACCCTGTCTCAAGTTAAGAAATAAGACAGAGGGTGAGGGAACAGCTCAGCGGCGGAGTACTCGCCTAGCATGCATAAGGTTCTGGGTGAACC
This sequence comes from Pedetes capensis, assembly GCA_007922755.1. Lineage (NCBI taxonomy): Eukaryota > Metazoa > Chordata > Mammalia > Rodentia > Pedetidae > Pedetes > Pedetes capensis. Next base: position 14,071 of record VMDO01028106.1, read on the forward strand.
CCTCAGTACTGGAAACAGACACACAAACAAAAAACCTCGTGAGAACCGAGTCTCTAAGGAGCTTCTCTGGCCACAGAACACGTGCAGCGAGAACCTGTTGTCAGGGAGGTTCAGAGCACCTCCCAGGGGACCCACAGAGCCCTGTGCCTCATTTCCTTTCCATTTCTCACCGTGAGCCTTTCCCCTTTGCTGGTTTGCTGTCTCTTTGTATTCTTTGGTTTTCATAAGCCATAGCCAGGCCTCTGAATATATCCTGAGTCCTGCCTCTCCCTAGCAGATCGCCAGCCCTAGATGTGGTCTGGACATAGAAGTGAATACAATGGGCAATAGAGCCTCGCTCAGAGGTTGCTAAGATTGCTACGTGGCATGTGCTAGCTGCATGCACCTTATCTATCACTTCCTGAACATCTCAGAAGTCCTGAATTTCAAAATATAAGTTACTTAGGATTTGGACCAAGAGACTATGGAAGTATATCCACAAACACATATACAATAAATTATAATTAGCTTGCACAGGGAAGCAGTAGGGGTGTTCATTAACTACCAGTCCTTTCAGGTAGGATCTATGATGATGTCTCATGCCAGGACGGTAGTGGTGAGATACTAGTGGCAGTGATTATAATAATAATAATAATAGCTCACATTTCCTCAGCATCCTATACTATTTACCACCTCTACAACAGCTCAGTGAAGTCAATATTATTAGTCCTTTTTGTTGTTGAAAACACATTGAGGCTTAAAGTGATTATGCTGAATCACTGAATCACTGAATCAACCTCAAAAAGTTCAGAGGGAGACGGGCATGGCAGCTCACGCCCCTGAACTGGCAATTCAGGAGGCTGAGGCAGGAGGATCATGAGTTCTTAAGCTATTTGATTATACACTGATGTTAATCACAAAACCAAACTGGATTAGAGGAAAAAAGAAATCTTCTGTTGATACCAGCATTTCTTTGTGTTTAAGCAAACGGTAGGAAAGAAAGAGTCCTGAATCAAGACAGAAAAGAAGGGAAGAGAGATTCATCTGTGTACAGCAATGTGACTTCATTTAAACCTGAAGGTAGCAATTCTCAAGCACTTGTGCCTGTCACCTGAAGGGCTTCTGATAACACAGACTGCTATCACTCCCCCAACCTTGGCCCTTTACTGATCCCATGGTTTGGGGGTGGCCCAAATGATCTGCATTTCCCGTCAGTGGACTATAACTGGAGACTGCAGGGGCAGAGCCCACACTTTGAGCTTCACTTCCAGGGCCCTGTTTCCCAGACTGTTTACACCTTGAACCCCCCTGGCTGAGGCCACCCACAGAAGTCCAGATTTCACTGGTCTCGGGTGAGGTCTGAGGATCACGACATCCCCCTTTCCTTTTTGTTAAATGTCGATAAATTTTTGTTGCATGTATTCGTGAAGCGCAAAGTGGTTTCTGATTTTAACACAATGTGGAAAGGTGGAATCAAGCCAATCACATACGCGCCCCTCAGATATTCAACATGTTCTGGGGTTAGGACACTTGAAATTCGCTCTCCTAGGGACATTGAGCTGTGCAGTAGTATCTAGTTTTAGCTACATTCCCATCCCGTGAGATTCATCTAAAAAGCAAACCCAGAACAAAACCAAACCAAACTTATTCCCACCATCCAACGGCAGCTGTGTTGACTGTCTCCTCTCCAGGTCTCCCTCTCCTTGCTTCTGGTGACCTCCAGTCCGTACTCCTCTTCTCTGAGTCCGTCGCTTTAGGTTCCACATGCGAGGGAGAAGATGTGGTATCTGTCTTCCTGTGTTTGCTTATTTCACATCGCAAAATGTTCTTCAGTTCTGGCCCATGTTGTCAGAAACATAAAACAAAACAGAATTTCTTCCACCAGGAGCTTTAAAAGCATTCCCTGAGATCCTAATGTACAAAAGTAAAAAACAACCTCCCTAGGGAATATCAGTTCTGGTATATTTTTTTGAAAAGAGGCATTTAATTATTCATTCATTAAATATCCATTGAGTGCCTGCCATAACTGCAGCTCTGTGCCAGGTGCTGGGAATGCAGCTATAAATAAGACAGGAGGGGGAAGACAGCCACATGGAGAACCCCTAACTTCCATGTGTATCAACGAATGTAGGCGAAGAACTGTCAGGACATGTGTGGAGGGCGATGGCGTTCAAGGGAGGAAGGCTTCACCGAGGAACTTGAGCCTGGTTTTGAGGAAAGAAAATTATGATGTTGTGTGGGTAAAGAAAACGGGGGAGAATACTTCCGGAATGGGGAAGCCATTGCTAAGGTGGCATTGGGAATGGACACAGAGTTCCCAGGTGGCTGGAGCTTGATGTGGGTGAGAGAAAGTGGGAAAGGCAGGCAGGCTACAGTCACATTTTTATCCTTAGAATTCATCTTATGGGCTGGGGGGGGTGTCTTTGGAAGTCATAGCAAGAGAGCGATAGAAATAGACTTAATCATCAGGTACATGAAGGGGTAAAAAGACATACCTGGGAAATTGTTGTCGTTGTTGCTGGGTGCTGTCGAGTTGGGTCTGACTCATAGTGACCCTATGTACAACAGAACAAAGCACTCCCCAACACTGCGCCATGCACCTCATCTTTTTATGTTTGATCTCAATCAACCACAGTGTTTCTTCTCATTTTGAGTCATGCCACATCAGCAAAAGGAGATCCCAGGGGCTTTGCTCCATTCCCATCATTAAGGTTGACTCTACTTTGAGGAGGCGACTCTTCCCCAATTGTTTCTTGGATGCCCCCAGCCTTGGGGACTCTATATTTGACAGTGTTTCTCTGCTATTCATAAGGTCTTCAATGGCTAATTGTTTCTGGAGTGGGCTGCCAGGTCCTTCTCCACAGTCTGTCTTAGTCTGGAAGCTCAGCATAGCCCACAGCATCACAGTGACACACAAGCCACCACAGCACCACAAGCTGACAGACATGGGGTGGGGAGTGGAGACAATGAGACATGGTCCTTCTATATATGGACAAGTAGAATAATCACAGCAACAGCCTCCTCGCCCATAGTCAATCCGTCAGCGTCTGACTTGAAATACAAGGAGAAACAACAATGCCTTCATTTCTATTCCAAGTGTTCCTGCTCTGGACTTTGAGAACGTGGAGAAGAAAATCACTCACTGGGAAGAAAGACATCAGAGAGGAGGAAAAGGGTTAGGAAAATGGCATGGAATGACACTGGTTTGAATCAGCTCAGAAGCGGGGAATAAAATTTCAAACAGTGAACTCAAGATTCCTTACCTGCCTCTGAGTCTCCAAAACTTTTTCCTGAGGCCAAAGGCTATATCCCGTGGCCTGCACTGCCCCCTGCAGGTAGAAGGTGGTACAGAGCGATGATTTAATCTAGGTTTTCATCATCAGCTTCCAGCAAAAAGCAGCCAGGATTCATCTTGCTTATGACCAATCTACCCTCAAGCTGGGTTTTCATGATACATCTCTGTTGTTCATATTCAATCCTAGCTTTCAAATCTCAATGTTTTTAATGGATCTTAAAAGATCCACATGCACATTTTTACATCTGAAATCAGAATGTATCTTCGAATTGATTCTCTGTCACTTTAAATTGTGTGTGTGTGTGTGTGTGTGTGTGTGTGTATCTTAAAATTGATGTCATCTTAGACTTGGCCATAGAGATGTTACACATATCATAGGTGTGGCCTGACGGAAAAGACACAATTCTTTCAAGTGTGGAAATTCAGCCGATGTGTTGAACCCCTCCTATCAATTCTTTCCAGAATTTGGCACTCCATTGCTTTCTAGCTATTTGATTTGGGGCTGGTGAATTATCTCCCTGGGTCTTGATTTCATCATGGTGAATATCACTCACAACATTTGGCGAGAGTTGAGAGAAACTATATGTGAGGTCCTTGAGCAGGTCCTACCTAGCACATGGAGGGACCCGATAAATTACAGCTATTATCATTTTGGAATGAAAGTCTCAAAGTACACACAGCTGCTCCTGCTGCCACCTGAGGAAAGAGCACCCAGACAGACTGCTCCTTCTCAGGGTGTGCTACCGAACCCCAAATGCCACGTGTGGACTTTAATCCCTGGAACTCCAGGATCAACTGCCGAGCAGGTTGCTTTGTGTTGATTACAAAGGCAGGAAGTACCGATGGCGTCCGTGGGGCGTTCATTTTAAATGCACCTCTGGGATTTAGCTCAGTTGGTAGAGCACTGCGCTGAATCTCTGAGGTCCCGAGTTCAATTCCCAGCACTGCAAAATTGGGAGAAGGACGTGGCAACCCACTCCCAAGGCAATCCCGAAACAATCAGCCATTGAAAATCCTATAAGGGTCTCTATGAGTCGGACAGGACTGGATGGCACCTAACAACAACAACACAACCACAATGTGGATGCTTAAAATCTTAAGGAGAACCCAGCCGTCCTTGCCCGCTATAATTCAAAACCTCCTAGCATCTATCGGAGTTGTTCTCCTGTGCCTTTAAAACTACACAGCCTGGTTTCTGCTTTCTTCTGATAAACCTGGACGTGCAGAGCGCAGCCTTTTAAGTAAAACTGCGTTTCCAGTATTTAAGGCAGCCGAACGTAAGTGAAACGGGCAATGACGATGATGACACAAACGCTATCAGTGCCTGCTGGATGCTCTTTGTAGGTCTCCCCAGCAATCACAGGAGAAAATAAAGCCGGCGTTGAAAGGCGGTCTCTCTAATTGCTGCTACAAGATATCAGCTGCCCGGACTTGAAGCCTCCATCAGCCCCACGGGGGGGCAGCTCTCGGAACAGAGGGACGGATGGAACCTTTAAGGGTGCCTTCACACAGCTTTCATGCTTGCCACGTAGCCGGCCCTTGAGCTCCCTGGCATCTCTTTCTCTTCAATGGTTTGAGGTTGTACAGTTGCAGTCTTAGCATGAGTCCCAAGGAGACAGGAGGAGCCGGAGGAAGGGAAAGAGGTCGAGGCTGGCCCGGGAGGCCGCCGCCTGCTTTTGTTGTGGCTCCATCGTGTTGCATTTCTGTGGCTTAGTTAGGACAAGAAGCTGAAGAGAACAGGGGAGGTTCCTATGCTCAGCCCGGCCAGGCCCTGGTTTTCTAGGCCAATTTGCCTCCATTCTCGGGTGTTTTAAATTTTTATGTTGCTTACATAGAGAACAAATCTATTTTATACATTGGAGTTGCAGGTAGGTTAAGAATCTGGCTGGCGTGTGACACTGTCGTGGCTGGAATGCAAGTCCATGAGAAGGGCTGGGGACCTAGCCCAGTGGTCGAGTCCTCGCTATGGTGGTCCTGGTTTGGTCCCCAGCACCAGAAGCTCCCCCAGTCCTCCTAAAAAACACAAAAAGTAAGAAGAAAACATAAGCCCACAGGAACCAGCACATACAACCTTTGCTGGGCGCGGTGGCACACGCATGTAATCCCAGCCCACGGGAGTCAGAGGCAGGAGGGTCACAAGTTCTGATGAGTCTGGGCTGCGCAGTAAGCTCAAGGCCTGCAGATGATACATAGAGAGACTCTATGTTGTTGTTGTTAGGTGCCGTCAAGTTGGTATCTGACTCATAGCGACCCTCATAGGGTTTTCAATGGCTGACTGTTTCGGGATTGCATTGGGAGTGGATTGCCAGGCCCTTCTCCCATTTTTGTGGTGCTGGGAATTGAATTCCGGGCCTCAGAGACTGCAGCGCAGTGCTCTACCCACTGAGCTAAATCCCAGCCCCAGAGAGACTCTATGGAAAGAAAAAAAACAAAACAGCCAATGTGATGTCAATGCCTTCTTTGCTCTGTTTTCTTTCCAACAAAGAGTCCTGCCTCACCCATTTCCTCCACCCCAGGCAGAAGGGACAGTGGAATCCACATCCACTCACTCCTGAGGTCCTTGCTGTGGAGAGGGTACATGTTTAAATAAGCAAAGCCTGTGAACGTCTGCTGACTTATTCATGCCTTGGAACAACTGGGTGAGACAAAACCGTTGCACCCATTGACAAATGTGAAGCTAGAGGTCCAAAGAAGGGGTGCAACTGGAACTAAGCCAAGGTTACCAGCCCTACATAAACACACACGCATGTAGATGCGTATATATGTGTATATACATATACATATGTATATATACATATATTATACACATATATATGTATATTTGTGTATATATGCACATATATACATATATATGTAGTTATACACATATGTATGTGTGTACATATATACACACACATATACATATAAATATGCGTGCATACATGCTGTGTTCATTCCTACACATATACATCTATGATAAAGTTTAATGTATAAATTAGGCACAGTAAGAGATTAACAAAAACAACCAGTGATAAAATAGAACATCTATAACATTATACTGTAGTAAAAGTTATTTTAAACTTATTAACTGTTTATCTCTGGAATTTCTCATTTAATATCTTGACTATAGCTAACAGGACGTGCAAACACAGATAACCAAGAACTACTGTATTCATGTTTCATTTGCATGAGATTAAATATGCTTACATATGAGCTACTGTTCAGGCAAGCTACACAAATTCATCGTAGAAGCCAGGGTAATTACATGTAAATACTGTAATATATTCAGGTAATAATGTCTATGAACCTGCACCAGCATCAGGTCATTTACTGATTCAATTACACATACAAATATATCTACATAGTTCGTCTAGTATCATTGCATTACTTAGAACTCTGTTTTTTTTAAAAATTGTAAAAATAATTAAAGCACTCCCAGAGCTTTTAATCTGTCTGATCTCCAGAGTGGTGTATGGCTCTGCTGTCTTTCTGCCTTAAATAATGAAAGAACAGAAGCAGCAGAAAATTATGTTTAACACAGACACACACACACACGCACACGCACACACGCACACGCTCACACGCACACACGCACGCATGCACACGCACACACGCGCCCACACGCGCGCACACGCACACACGCACACACGCACACACACGCACACACGCACGTATACACACCAAGGCAAAAGTCAGCCAACTGTGTCTGAAGCTTGTTATGTGTTTGATTTATTGCAGAAAAGCAAACCCAACGCCAATACAATTGCTCTGGGCTTCCTTTTTCATGAGTTGTCAGTTCTCGGAGCCTGCAGCCATACAACTGTGGTTCCCAACCCCCTTAGAAGCTAAGCAGGGTCGGGCCTGGTTAGTCCTTGGATGGGAGACCACCTGGGAACACCAGGTGCTATAGGCTTGGGAGAAGGACCTGGCAACCCACTCCCAAAAATCAATCCACCATTGAAAACCCTATGAAGAGCAGAGAAGCACCAACAATAGTGTTTTACCTGTTGTACGTAGGGTCGCTATGAGTTGGACACTGACTTGATGGCACCTAACAACGACAACAAGTTCTTGGAAATGAGCCTCAGAGATTTCTGCAGCAAACATGAAAAAAGATCCTGGGAAGGAGGTGGGTTGCTACACCCTGGGCTCCCCAAGCACCGTGGCCGTGGGACCAGAGCATCTGCTCCTGACACCCAGATGCTAAGCTGCTGCGTGGGTCTGCGTGTGCCCTGCGCCCAAGGGATCAGGAGCCAAGAAACTTCCCCACGAGCTTCAACGGAAGGTGGGCAATCTTCTGCTTCTTCTTTACTCAGGGAGCAGAGAAAGGGAACAGACGCCCCCCCACCCCATGTAGCACTGGCCCCCCCAGATTCCAGAAGGTGCATCGAGCCACAAAGGGCTGACCCAGAAACCTAACAAACCGTGTTCCCAGCACCGCAGCAGGAGGCAGCAGGACCAGGAAGAATACAAAGAGTCGGAGCTGAAAATAAACTTCAGATGCAGGCTTGGGATTAAAGACCTCAATTAAAAACCCAGCAGATTTACTAGGATGCTATCGGAATTGAAGTTTCCGGTTCCCAAGCCTAAGCCCCTCACCTGCACAGGGGGCTTCCTGTGCCCCAGAAAGGGCCCCAGTAGTGTGTGCTGAGGGCCACAGAGTTTTGAAAATGGGCCAGAAGAGTTACTTTAGCCGCTATGTGTTAAGGCTGCCGTCTCTTCCGCCAGAAAGGACGCGTCCTCCCATGTTGTTCTGATCTGGAGGAATTCCCAGGATGAGAGACTTCGGTGCTGACAGGAGGGAAGTCTGGGGCAATCCCACTTCTCAGACTGCTGGGCTCTCACCTCTGCCTTGGCAGATGGCACTGGAAACAACACAGGGGCTTATGGGATTTGACGAGGGATGCTCAGTAAGGGACGCGCTTGGGTGGGGCTTTGTGGGGCGTGGCTGCTGCAAGTTCTTGGCTTAGAAGAAAGGCTTACCCAAAGATGTCTGTTATTCAAATGAATTTATGAACTCTGTGAAATTCAAATCAAAATCTTATCAACATATTTGTAGAATTTCAAATGCTCATTCTAAGATTTCTATAAGAAGTATAAGGCAAGAAAGAGCTAAGAAAATTGTGATTGAGAGCAAAGCCAAGGAACTAACCTAACCAGGTATTAGTATTTATTGTGAAGTACCAATAAGATAACATCAGTGCATGGTAGATTAAAAAGCAAGTGCAGGAAAGGCTATTTTTACAAGGCAAAAAACATACAAAATCAATATGATGTATACCTGTAGAAGTCAGCATGCAAGGAAAGTATAAAATATCGAGGGGAATGCTGAACGTCCAATTTCAGGATAACAGTTCCTTCTAATGAGAAGAGAAAAGCCTAGAGTCACAAAGACTACAACTATCATTGGAATGTTTTATAAAAAACAAACATACAAAAAACCATGCTTTATATTTTTTCATGGTACGTGATGCTGAAAAAGACTCTAAAGGTTCTTTATCAACTAGTGAGAATCCAAAAATAAATAAATAAATAAATAAATAAATAAATGTACTATATGCTGCATTGTTGTTGTTGTTGTTAGGTGTCGTCAAGTTCTCATAGCGACCCTGCATACAACAGGCAAAACACTATTGTCAGTGCTTCTCTGTTGTTCATAGGGTTTTCAATGGTTGATTGGTTTTTGAGAGTGGGTTGTCAGGTCCATCTCCCAAGCCTACAGCACTTGGTGTTCCCAGGTGGTCTCCCATCCAAGGACTAACCAGGCTCGACCCTGCTTAGCTTCTGAGATCTGAGGGGATCGGATGCCACAAGGCTACTGCTGCAGGCCATATAGGGCATTAGCAAGTATTAAGTACAATGGGAAAAATCACTTAAAAAATAGAACAAGAGGAAATAGTCTTTATTAATTGAGCAGACTGTATTACATACAGTGCCTCATATATTTCAAAACAGCTAGAAGAGATGATTCTGACCATTCCTACCACAAAGAAATGGTAAATGTTTAAGGGGCTGGAGATATTTAACCACCCTGATTTGATAATCATGCAGCACATATGTAAATCGCAACATTACACTGTGCCCCACTAATATCTGCTCTGTAAGATGTACAATTACTAAGTATCCATCAAAAATAAAAGTAAAACCAAACAAAAAAATTAGAACAGAATAGTAAATGAAAAAATGCGACCAATTCCTCACCATTGCTTTCTGAGGAAGCCTTCTGCCCAGCTCAAATAGTGCAAATGCAAAATAATACGCAAAGCCTGAGAGAAATTTTTGTCACTGGAAAATTGTCTTCTCCATCAAGGTCATGCTGAGCATTCATGAAAAAAAAAAAAAGAAACATTAAAATGAAGTAAAATAATCTTTCAAAAGCAAAACGTTAATAAGAATAAGCAAATGAGACTTTTGTACTTGAGGTAAAACAGATGGCTCTTTGTAACACTGTATGAGTGTGTGTACAATGTCCTGGGTGATTCAGCGCTTTGTGTTCCTGGCTGAAACAGAGAGATGAAAACTCCCACCGTAATTCTATGAACGCACATGGTCATGACCAGAATTTAACTGGGGATTGTTTTCATCTTCTATTTCCCTGTTACTGGACAAGTGAGAACTTTATCACACAAATACCTAGTAGTGGGAGTGATCTTTTACCTAGTTAGAATGCCCAACAACCTCTTTTGAGCTCTACGGTGACCGTGCAGTATAAGCAGATAAATAGGTGAGCTTCTGGAGGGAAGATGATTTGTCTCTATGAAAGGGCAAGTCTGTGCAATTGTTGTGTATTTAGCAAAGAAAATACTGGGATCAGAGCTTTCGTCACATGAGGAGAAAGCTATTTAATCACCTGACACAAAAGAGCAGAGCTGCACCCTGTTACAGGGCCTGTTGAATCTGCAACAAAATGAGAAAAGAGTGATATAATGAGTTTTATAGAGAGCTTTGTTGTTGTTGTTGTGGCTGTCGGGTCAAGACTGACTCATAGAGACCCGGTGTACAACAGGTGAAACACTACCTAACACTGTGCC
>VMDO01028107.1:0-24376 GCA_007922755.1 Pedetes capensis
ATACATTCCATGTTCCAATTATTAATGGATGTTTACAGTTGTTTCTCCTCCTTTTGATTCATACCACATCAGCAAATGGAGGTCCCTGGGACTTTATTCCAATTCCATCATCACGGTAGACTCTACTTTGAGGAGGCAACTCTTCCCCAGTAGGCATTTGAGTGCCTTCCAACCTGGGGGGCTCATTTTCCGGCACTATGTCTGACAGTTTTTTTGCTATCCATGGGGTTTTCAATGGCTAGTTGCTTTGGGAGTGATTTGCCGGTGCCTCCTCTCTAGTCTGTCTTAGTCTGGAAGCTCAGCTGAAACCTGTGTACCATGGGTAACCCCGCTGGTATCTGAGATACCAGTGTCAGAGCTTTTAGCTTCATTGCAACACACAAGCCCCCATGGTGTGGCAAACTGACAGACCTGTGGGGGGTATAATAATTGGGCCCTCAATTCCCAATCATAGACTAGATTTCATATCTGGATTTATTTTTATGTACCTTAAAATCATTATTTTTTATTCTCTTCAAGGGCTTGTTTTTCAAAAGATCAACATATACATTTCTGCAACTTGAGGTTCTTTAAACTTACATTCTCAGAATGCATTAGATTTAATGATCTTACAAATGGATGGTATCATTTTATGTTAAAGATGAGAAAATGTTAGACTCCAACACTGAATGGAGAAACCTACATTTTCCAAGAGAATGACATTTCCATTCTATGTAAGCATAAACTCATGGGCAAGCATAAACTCACAGAAATTACTTCTGTGCAACATGAAATTTAATTCGCCAATTCATTTTTCATGCAGTCCAATCTATTGAACCTGAAAGCCTAAGATATAAATCATTTGCTATAGCATACATGTGTCTTGCTTCATTTTCTTATCTGTAAAAGTGTGCAATGTAGATAATTATAGGACTTCTCTCATATTCTTATTGTGAGCATGAATCCTTTAATTCTGCAAAAACTCAGCATGGTACACAGCCTAGGACACAGTAGATGCATAGGACGTTTTGGCAATGATGATCACTGTAGTAAGTACTACTCATTTCTCTTCTTTGTGTTTCACTGGTGGGAGAATATAGAGAGTAAGGATAACAAACTTTCAGAAGAAAATGTCTCAATTTTGGTGCCTATCTCACCTTGCCAACTGACAGCAAATGACTACAAAGCATATGCTAATATAAAATGGTATCAAAGGCTGTTTCTTCCTGGATATGCTAAAAAGCACAGGCACATTTAATGGCATCCGAATAGAGTAGTGTGAATAGTTTATAAACATCACAGAAAGTGCAGCCTCATTCTCATTCATCTCTCATGGCTTATGCCACTGCCCTTTACACCTGGCCCAGTGTGACTCCACTGGGGCTCAGGGGGAGTTAGCCCAGTGCCAGACCCAGGCCCTCATAGGATGAATATACTGCCACTTTTAATCAGAGCTGAGAGTCCAGCAGTTTAATCTCTGCATGTTATAATTGGTTGAATCAGTCGTGTCAATGTGAATAATAGGAGTAATACCCAGTAAGTCAATTTGTATGTATGTATGTATGTATGTATGTATGTATGTATGTATGTATGTGTTTTTGTCATACTTGGGTGCTGAACCCAGGGCCTTGCACATACTCTGCAAGTGTTTTACTACCAGGCTGCACTCCCAGCCCCTCCTTTTTTTTTTTTCTGGTGCTGGGGATCAAACCCAGGGTCTCAGTGTGTGCTAAGCAACCACTCTACCAACTAAACTAAACTCCCAGCCAGCCCATTTTTTATTTTTTTTATCTATGATAGGGTCTCAAGAAGTTACACAAGCTGCCTCTGGCCTTAAACCTGTGATCTTCCTGCCTCCACCTCCTGAGTCACTGTGATTACAGGCGTGAGCCACTGTACATGGCCAGTAAGTCCATTTTAGATGGTATGTTTTTCTCTTCTACTGCCCTTGTCTCTAAGCAATTTAGTGATGCAGATAAAAGAAGGGGAGGAAAGAACAGGTAGAAAGACTGTTGTTTTGAGAACTATGGTTTGAGGAAGAAACTGGTTGTTACTTAATGATCCAGTCAGTGACTCCTCTATAACTTATATACCAGGGCCATACTCAAGGTCATCTATAAATTTATTGCTCACTATTCCTTATTCAAGATCAAATAAATTTAATTTTTACTACTTCTGTTTGTATGCTCTGGACTCTCAACATATTCTATTTACCATTCCATAAAAAGCATGTGATTGTTATATTACTATGTATATTTTCTAATGCATTAAATGTTTCATAATACAATCTCAATCTATCCAACAAATACAAAGCCAGGCTGCACCATTTAATCTTTGGTCCACTCTCCATCTAGAATGATAGACACTACCTATTCTTTCAGAATGCTACAGCCTTGCAAAGTCAAAGTCAAATTCTACCTTTTCTAGGAGACTATTCCCCATCTTTTCAGGCTGAATTTAGAGATTTTCTTTCTCTGTCTATAAATTCACTATAAGGCAAATCTAAATATAGTATTTCTTGTTTTAAGTCCTTAAAAATCATCTTTATTGCTTTTCAGACAAGGTAAATTCTGGCTTATTAGGCCCATCCTCTGCCCTCTCATCTCTTGTTCCTTGTCCACCATTTTTCCATCCTTGAGCAATTCTATGCCTGGCAAATGCCATGTGTAGTGTTCTTTGCATCTCTGGGTGTTTGAACATGCTAGTTAGTAGGGCTGGAACAGCCCCTTACTCTTCCTTTCATCTCCTACTGCATCTAAGTTCCCCTGTAGCTATAGCTTCCTCCTCTCTGAAGCTCCTATAGCTGAAGCTTCTGGAGTGGGAACCTGTAATTCCCACAGCCCTGAATCACATGCATTACAGTTGCTTATTTATTTGACATTACCAGTAAGCTCTCCATTCCTTTCTGTCTTGTTTATGGCTGTATCTTCATGTTAAACTAATACTTACTGAATAATTACAGTACTTTATAATGTCCTACATTTCTGACTCTTTCTACAAGCTCATTCAATATTAGATTCTTTGATTTTGTGTTTCTCTTTTTTTGTAGTGCTGTGGATTGATCCCAGGGTCTCATACATGATAAATAAGAAAGCACTCTACCACTGAGCTATGTCCCTAATGATTAGTTTTCTCTTTTCTTTGTACCTTAGCTCAATTAATCTTGAGATATTTAGATTTGCTACTTTTAAATTTTTTCATTTGACCAAATAGTTTGAAGGAAGAGAATGAAACTATTGGAGATGGGGCTGCGGTCTGAGGAGGCAGAAAGAGTTTGGATCAGACATTGTATTTGAATATCTCTGAGAATACGGGGGGTTGAAAAGATAAATATTAAAGCAGGGTTAACGCTGGGGCAGTGTCTGGGAAACATGCCATTGCCTTTCTTAAAAGGCCACACAAATATGATGAAAATGGGAAATATATTTTTGATTTTCTTAAAAAATATCTTCCATTCTGAGATGCTGTGTTTTGGAAGCCAAATCTTTGTTTTGATATTCTATGTTGGCTTTTAAAATTCCTTTTAAAATTCATTTATCTCTAAAATCAGTTTGGATTTGAATTGATTGAAATTGGTTTCATTATTTCTGCCCCTTGGGGCTGGGGAGCTAGGCTGATTTCTTTTGCTTGACTGCTGGTCATTCTAGAATTTCCTGGGATGGGCAGATCTAGCTGGTGGAGGAACTATGCCTTCCCAGCGTTCAGCAGCTACTAAGATGTCATTATGTTCTCAATGCAACACTTCCAGTATGTGGAGTTAGCCTCTGACAACCAGGAAACCTTGCTGCTATCACATAAGTAGACACAGAGAAGAACAGTAAGCAGAACGGAAAAGTATGGCCTCCCCACTTTGGACCAGCAAGTACGTGCAGTAGAAATTAGAAGAAAGTTTTACCACATCAACCAGCATCTGCTGCTGGAGAAGAAGTTGCTGCTTCTGCTCCATGATCTGCCTCTGTAGAGTCTGTTTCTTTCCCATCAATTGCTGATTCAACAGTGATTGCTGGGAGTTCAGGTAACCACTTCCAGTGTCTGGATTTGAGCAGGGGCTGGGGCTTGGACTGGGCCCTGTGTTCTGGCCTACCACAGAGTGTTGATCCTAAGGGAGAGAAAAGGCAGTGGGGGAAGCTACTATGAATTAAAAGAAGAAAATGCAGCATAAGGTTCACAAGTTTAGATTCTAAAAATTTTTCATGGTTAATAGGTTGGAATCAAAGAATTACTTTTAAAATGTAGAAGAAATAATTGTATATTATAGCAACCAAAGCAGGTTGGTTAATTACATTAGGGCACTGGACTAGCTCCATGTGACTCTGATGGTGGAGCCTTCACATTCCAGAAGGTGTTTATGGAACGTCAAAGAAAACTACCTTAAAAACATACAGCAAACCTTTCAACTTCTCAGGAACAAACACATAGAGTAACAAGTCTTTCCTTGTCCCTAAAGTTAGCATGCATTATTGCTGATCCTGCAATGAAAATGATGTTTCTATTCATGTATTTGAAATTGACTAAACATTTTGGACAGGGGCATTGTGCAGTGCCCAGCTTTCTGAAATAAGAAGGCAGGAAAGTGTGTGAGTTTCTGTTCTACAAACACTCTGAAGCTTGGACAACCCTTCACTTCTCAGGGACTTGCTAATTTTGTTTTCTACTCAGAAACTCACAAATATCAGAGCATTATACAGTAAAAGAATAGCCAACCCACTGACAATGAGAAAGTATTGCACCTACTGACAATAAGAAAGTATTGATTAAAAACTCACATCATATATCAAATAATATTGGATAATGGTGAATTGCCATTCTACTTGAGGACTCTACCAGTTGTACGCATTGACAGGTCAGAACCTTGCAGGGAAGCAAACTAAACCCAGTCAAGTATTTTCATTAATTCCCAATGAAGATGTAGGATTGTTGTTGTTGTTGTTGTTGTTAGGTGGTGTCGAGTTTGTATCTGACTTATAGTGACTCTACATACAACAGGGGCTGGGATTTAGCTCAGTTGATAGAGCACTGCTCTGCAGTCTCTGAGGTCCCCAGTTCAATTCTCAGCACTGCAAAAAATAAGAGAAGGACGTGGCAATCCACTCCCAAGGCAATCCCGAAACAGCCAATGAAAACCCTGTGAGGGTCACTATGAGTCGGACATGACTTGACGGCACCTAACAACAACAACAAAAACATACAACAGGCAAAACACTATTGTCAGTGCTTCTCTGCTATTCATAGAGTTTTCAATGGCTGATTGCTTTTTGGGAGTGGGTTGCTGGGTCCTTCTCCCAAGCCTACAGTATCTGGTGTTCCCAGGTGGTCTCCCATCCAAGTACTAGCCGGGCCTGACCTACTTAACTTCCGAGATCTGACAGGATCAGATGCCACAGTGCTAAAGCTGCAGGAACTAGGGATGTAGGCATGGAAAAAAGAAGTAGAGAGTCATTAAAAGAATGGTAGAAGAGCTCCAGGTGCGGTAGCACACACCTGTAATCCCTGCAGCTCAGGAGGCG
Organism: Pedetes capensis; assembly: GCA_007922755.1. Classification (NCBI taxonomy): domain Eukaryota; kingdom Metazoa; phylum Chordata; class Mammalia; order Rodentia; family Pedetidae; genus Pedetes; species Pedetes capensis. Next base: position 5,487 of record VMDO01028107.1, read on the forward strand.
GAGGCAGGAGGATCACAAGTTTGAGGCCAGAGGCAGTCTGTGTAACTTAGTGAGACCCTGTCCCAAAAAGTAAAAAAATGGGCTGAGGGTGCAGCTCAGTGGTCCAGCACTTGCAAAGCACGCAAGCTCAAGGCCCTGAGTTCAAACCCCAGTACTGAAAAAGAAAAAAAAAAAAAAAAGAATGGTAGAAGAAAATCTGTGAGTTAAAGGACTTGGAGGGCAAGCAGAGCAGGAAATACTTGGAAAATAAAGTGTTGGGACTTTAAGTCTACCCAGACTAAGGACAGGGAAGCAGAGCCTGTGATAAGGAGTAAGAGGCAGGGACAGAGAAGGGTAAAGACATTTTTTTATTTTTTATTTTGAGACAAGCTCTCACTAAATTGCACAGGCTGCCTCCAGCCTCAAACTCCTGAATTGCTGGAATTACAGGCATGAGTCACAGCACCCAGCTCTCCTCACGTTTCAAACACAGGCTAGCTGGCCTTTGTGTTTTCTAGTTGGCCACAGTTTTCTGTAGGTATTTGAGTTGGAGATCCTCAGTTTACAGATTATCTGGGAAGATGATAACACACACCACCACCTCATGTACACACTCACACAAATTTATGACAGTAAAAAGCAATGTATAATTTCCATTACGTGGGATGATACAGACTAGTAGCTTATGGGCTAAAACCCAAATTTCTGAATACCTAGTCTAGTCACCCTTGCACCTATTAATCCATTAATGCATTTGACAGCTTTGCTGAATATCTACAATGTGTTAGGGAGTTTTCTATTTTAAAGAAATTTAAAAAGTACTTGTCTGCAGCCATAGCACCCCAGCATTCGATCTTGCCTGATCTTGGAAGCTAAGCAGGGTCAGCCTGGTTAGTCCTTGGATAGGAGACTGCCTGGGAATACCAGGTGCTGCAGGCGTGGGAGAAAGACCTGGCACTCCACTCCCAGAACAATCTGCCTTTGAAAACCCTATGAATAGCAGAGAAGCACTGACATAGTGCCAGGCATGGCACAGTGTCAGAGAGTGTTTCATTCTATTGTACATAGGGTTGCTATGAGCTGGCCCCGACTCAACAGGACCTAACACCACCACCACCAACAAAAGTACTTAGAAACGGGGAAAAAAGCTAAGAAAAACAGATGGATAGTATGCAATGTTGGCAGAATTGTTGAACTTCAAAATGATTTCAGAGAAATCTGGAAAACGCTTCACTAAGATTTATAAAAGATCTGTGTTAAAAAAAATGTAGCTCCTTTACTCTCTAATCAAACAGATGAACTGTTGTAAATTTACATTTATTCCTTCACAGTACCAATGCTATTCCAGGACCCTTTTCCCTAGAGTCCCAGAGATTGTCCAAACTTAAAACTATCCCTGGGGTGAAGGGAAGTTCCCTGGTATAGAGGAAAGAATAAGAGATAAACTCTCTTTAAAATTTTGGAGATTTTTAAACCTTGATGCTTCTAGCCCATGGACCTTAACATGTACTCTATTACATACATTCAGCTCATGATTTAAGTAATATTCAGCTGTTGTCACAATTTTTTGCCCTTATGTTAGCTGTGAAACACAAAACACCTCCTTTACAGACTTGTTATCATTGCCAAGAGTTGTGCAAACTTTGGTACATAAAATATTTTGAAAGAAAAATTTGTGCTAGAATGCGTTGGCTCTGATTTCCATATCCTGCCTCACTTTTTCCCTTAACTCAGTCATGCAGAATTTGATATCACAGAAATCATCTGTTTCTCTCCCAATACATGTTTTCTTCTGATGGGCATGTGAAGGTCATGGTAAAAATGGCACATTCTCAGCCTGTAGATGACAGTGTGTGCGCGTGTGTGTGCGTGCGCTTGTGTGTGATTGTCAACACCTTAGGTTTCTCCCTTTGATGTAGTCTTTTATATCATAGAAAATCCAGGTTTCCAGAGAAACTGGAGTTAAAGGTTGATTCAAATAATTAACTTGAACCCTCTCTCATTTTATGTGTGGCTTTTTTTTCTGTTTTCACCTATAACATTATAGTATTTGATGCTAACCTACAAATTAGGTTTCTGACCCTATCTTCCTGGGATTTGATGTAAATTTATATTATTATACATGCATAGGTTTTCATGTTTGTGTGTATATATTTGAGATATTAAACTTCTTTTGCAGTATCAATTAATTCACTGAGTTAGAGATACCAGCAAGTGCTCAAACATGTTAAAACTTCTTGATCCCCATGTTAGTTCATCACAGAACTGCCAGACCAATGAAAGCAATCTGTACTCTTTTGATAAAGTTCTACCATTAATCTGCCTATGTCTTTAGAATTATTTCCATTGTACTCTTATTCATTCATTCAACACATATTTGGTGAGCATCTACTAAGCATCATGCATTCTTCTCGGCCTTGAGGAGAAAGCAGTAAAAAGAGACCAAGACTTTTCATGAACTCAAAACAACAACAAAAATTTATGAATTTTAGAATCAGAATCCCTTAATGGGAGAAATCATTTTTCTAAAATGCCATCCCAATCAAAAAGAGTTTGCAATCATAGCTTCAACATTTCTTAGGTTATACATTAGCAGTTTTGTCCTTACACAAAGGCTCACTTCAAAAAATCAATTTTTTTTTGTATTTTCATATTGTTCTATTGTGTACTTTGCTCTTTTCTCCTTCTGTTTAGCCCTGGTTGCTCTTTCTCCTTCCACTATTCTCTTCCCTCTCTAGATAGTCCTCCCTTTTCTTCTGAATCTCACACATAGAGGTTTTTCTTCTTTTTAAAATTTAGATTCTGAAGTGGGAGAGAATATGCCGTGTTTGTCTTTCTGAGTGGCTTATTTTGCTTAGTGTGGTGATCTCCAGTTCCACACATTTTCCAGGCCCGCTTCTGAGAATCCTCTTTCCCAAGGATTTGGTTCTCTCATCAGTATTTAATTGCTCTGTCCCAAATCACTACTAGTCTTTAGTCATCCAATTTCTGCTTCTCCACTCTGAGAATGCTTTAGAGTTATCTCAAGTCAGCAGTAAAGATAGCATAATAAATGCATATGTATATGTTTAAAACATCTCCATCCTAGTCTGACTTTTAAGAGACTGTATATTCTGGATAGACTTGCTCTCCTCTAAGAAATCTTGGACTCAAACTCTATATAGGTACTAGACTCTATATATAGCAAAACATCTATCTGTACATCTATCCAGTTGCTGTCTATCCATCCATCCATCCATCCATTTACTCATCCACACACATGTCCATCTATCTATCCTCTTTTTCTCTTTCTTTCTTTCTTTCTTCATTTCTTCTTTCTTTCTCTCTCTCTCCCTCTCTCTCTCTCCCTCTCTCTCTCTTGTCTAGACTGCATCCCAATAAAGCAGTCTCTCTTATCACATCCCTAACAAGTGATCATTCAACCTCTGGTTAGTTTACAGAAATAATCTTTATGTAATTTTTGAAATGCTCTTCAGAATTTCAAGCTGTCTTTAAAAGTATCTGAATAAAGAAAACACTAAGTACAGTTTTTGTACATAATGAGTTCCATACATTCATTCATTTTGAAAAAGACATTTACTGGATGTAACCTAATGCCAGGCATTTTGCTTGATGCTAGGGAAAAGAAGACAATTTGGACATAACTCTTCCTTTTTTTCTTTCTTTTAAATGTGATGAGGGGGATTGAACCCAGGGTCTCATATATGTGAGGCAAGGGCTCTACCATTTGGAAGAGACAGTCACAGCGTGGATTATGGGTAAAATTATGTCAGAGCAGCCTGCTGGAATACTGCTGGCTGTCTACACTCTTAAGTTTTATAATTATACTACTAATGGGAAATTGGTTTTCCAGAATGTTCTTAAGGATGTTAGGAAACCATTTGGGAAGTCATGGATATGATGACCAAATCTCTTAACTGGAGACAATCAAGGCATGCTCATAAGTAGGTGGTGAGTACACAGCTCATTTAGGTTTTCTTGTTTGTTTGCTTGCTGTTTTCAGTTCTGGTGGAGTTGAACCTAGGTTCTCGCACATGTTAGGCAAGTGGTCTACTTCTGAGCTGCATCCCCAGACCTTTACATTTTTTTTTTCAACAGGGTCTTGCTGAGTTGCACAGGTTCCCTCAGGCTTGGAACGTGGGATCCTCTGCCTCAGCCCTCCTTGTAGCTGGGATCACAGGTGCGCACCACTGTGACCAGCTTGAATGATTTATGTTTTATATAAGGTGGATGAATGTTTTAGTGTATGGAAAATCTAGCAAAAGAATCCTTTCCAAAGTTGTGACATCACTGGTTCAATATCTTGCCCATGGATCATCAAGGAAATATGAACTCAATGAGGGTGCAAACTATGTTTATAAACCTGCTAGAAAATTAAAGAAATAATTGAACTTTTAGAAATGTTAGTCCTTTTTCTTAGGAGACAAATTACCTGTCCTTGTTAGTAACTGTGTTTTTCTCAAGGCAATTTGAAGCAGTTTTCCAAAAATGTTGAAATTTGGAAATTAAGAACAAACTCCACTGCCCTGGCCCTTACCAGCTAGTTCAGCTAATTTAAATTTCTAGGATAATTATTTTGGTTGGGCTGGGATTTAGCTCAGTTGGTAGAGCTCCGCTCTGCAGTCTCTGAGGTCCCAAGTTTGATTCCCAGAACAGCAAAAATGGGAGAAGGATGTGGCAACCCACTCCCAAGGCAATCCCAAAACAGTCAGCCATTGAAAACCCTATGAGGGTTGCTATGAGTCAGATACCGACTTGATGGCACCTAACAACAACAACAACAGGATAATTATTTAAAGAAATTGTTTGTATGAAGAAAATCTTGTAAATCTCAGTAACAAATAGTAGATGAGAGGTTTAGAGACTAGGTTTTACTCTGATAAAGTGTCTCTGTAAATCATGGTAAATATGTGAGAGATCTTTTAACAAGATGTTCACTAATAAAATGCTAAAAATACCTCTTTCATTTTGACGCAATGCAAGGGCTCTGTCAGGCAGTACTGACTTCAGCAAAAGGTAGAATTAGGTCCACTTACATATGCCTTAGAGCGGCAAACAAAAATATCCCTTGTTTCATTGAAATATGTTAAAATATCAAGACTCATTCAGTTTAGTCATTTTTATGGTTAAAATAGTTCTGTAGGCTGAACTACAGAACAACTACTTTGTGACAACTTTCACAAAGTAACCAAAGTTTGGGGGCAGGTATTCTCTCGATATTGAAATTTTTTGAAAAATATTTGTGTTATTCTAGGCATCTGAGTAAAGTGGCTATTTCTCTTAACTTATTTGGAAGGGAGATATTTAATGATTTTTCTCCCACAAAAATGAAGTAATATAAATTATGAATGCTCCATGAGACTATTTTGGCATGGGATGACTGCCCTTTCTTTTTCTTGGCTTCTATAACTGGGCATCTGCAATTTGCAAAACAAACTCAAGATAAAGCACACAGCTGGGCAAGTCTGTACAGTAGATCTCACAAACTGGTGAGCTGTTCACTCAATCTTTCTTTTTTCCTCCCTTCTTTCTGTCCTTGTCTCAATGAACTCACTGATCAACTGTTCCTCCAAGCTATTTATCTTCTCAACCTTTTGTTGATAAAGCCATTTATTTATCTCTCTGCCTGAGAAACAAGTTGCCTTAACTGTTTCTTTCTGATTCCCTCCCCGCAGGAAGGTCCACTTGGTATTTGGGGGATAGTGAGGTCGCTGTGCTTGGCTAAAATAATTGAATAGTCCTTGTTTGACAGAGCAACAATGTCAACAACAATGATGATGACAAAGACAATTTATTAGGAAATCATCCAAGAAACAGCTTGCAATCAGGAGGACAGGAGCGATAAAACACTACTGTCTTGGGTGCCAGGTCTTTGGTCATTTTGTTTCAAAGTTCAGGAAATCATAACATGGGCACCAAGCCCCACCTGCCACCTTTCTTAGTAAATAAAATTTTATTGGAACACAGCCACACACATTCACTTATACATTGTCTGTAGGTGCTTTCACATTACAAAACAGAGTTATATTTACTATTAGGTACTTCACAGAAGCTGGATATGGTGGCGCATGCCGGTAATCAAGGAGCTGCAGAGGATGAAGCAGGAGGATGGTGAGTTTGAGGACAGCCTGGGCAACACTTTTAGCCTGCAGCCGTAGCCCTGTGGCATCCGATTCTGTCAGATCTCAGAAGCTAAGTAGGGTTGGGCCAGGTGAGTACTTGGGTGGGAGACTGCCTGGGGACACCAGGTGCTGTAGGCTTGGGAGAAGGACCGACAACCCACTCCCCAAAAAACCAATCCGCCATTGAAAATGCTATGAACAGCAGAGAAGCACTGACAATAGTGTTTCCTCTGTTGTATGTAGGGTCGCTATGAGTCGGATACCGACTTGACGGCACCTAACAACAACAACATGGGAGAAGGGCCTGGCAATCCACTCCCAAGGCAATCCCGAAATAGTCAGCCATTGAAAACTCTATGAGGGTCGCTATGAGTCGGATATCGACTCGATAGCACCTAACAACAACAACAACAACAACAACAACAACAACAACTTTACAGAAAAGTTTGTTGACACTGCTCTATTTAGCTATCATGGGCAATACTTAATATTTCACAATAAATTGAAAAAAGAAAGTATTAGAGAAAGTACCCAGAAAGTCTTTGAAGTAACTGGCAAATTGGGAATAAGAAACATTTATCCGAGATGAGTTTATAATAGTCCTCTCCAGTAACCATTACCAGTAGTGGGAACTGAAAAGCAACTTATGGATCCTTCATCCAACTTTACTTTATGGATGAAGACATTGCCTTGAAAGGTTAAGGACATGTCTGGGACAAGGCCACAGATCTAACTATAAGATGGAGAACATATTTTAACCCAGGAAAATATACCCAGGAGAAATAAACAGGAAAGAAAAACCTATTTACTTGGGAGAATTTTAGTTTGTGATATAAAACTGGCTTTTTAGGTGTGAGAGTAGGATGGTGGAGTTGTTGAAAGGTGAAGTTTGAAAACACAGAAGAATGTATTTGATTTAGTATTTTCCTTTGTTCTTTGGGATTATGAATAGGAGCTGATTTTTCCTTCTATTTAGTAGGGTTTCTTTCTTTCTTTTTTTCAACTGTTCAACAGGGAAAATCTGATCATATGTTTGCAATCTGTTTGGTTTCGAAGATTAGAATGAGTTTTGTGGTCCCTATACAGTTTATCCTTCAGCAGTTACCTAATCTTCAAGTCATCACAACACTGCATCTACTCTTAGCCTCTGGAGTGGACATTTATTATGGGTTGGCACAGAGAGCAATTCCGTGAGTGAGGAATCAGCACTGGGGTGGAGAGTGGCCAGGAACAAAATGTCAGCGGGTCAGGGTGGAGGGGGAAGAATTTGATAACTGAGGGGAAGGAATGAGAAATTTGTTGTTGTTATTGTTGTTAGGTGCCCTTGAGTTGGGTCCCATTAATAGTGACTCTATGTACAACAGAATGAAACACTCCCTGACACTATGCTGTGCCTGGCTATGTCATTACTTCTCTGCTATTCATAGGGTTTTCAATGGCTGATTATTTCAGGATTGTTTCAAAATTGGGCTGCCAGGTCCTTCTTCTATTTTTCTGGTGATGGGTATTGAACCCAGGGCTTCAGAGAGTGCACAGCAGCACTCTACCAACTGAGCTAAACCCCAGTCTGGGTTTTTTTGTGGCAGACCTAAAACTTCTGCTCTGTAAGTTGGCTTTTAACTTTCTTCCTCTAGACAATGATTTCAAACTTTTCTTAGTAGCACAGTGCCTTGTGAGAATTTCACAAAACTAAGGGTTCTGTCTCTCCTCTCATCTACGCATACATACAATTAACAATTCTGTTTACAATTTCAGGAAGTTTATCAGTTCTGTTCTCCATGTGTCTGTTAGCTTGTCCTGCTGTGGGAGCTTGTGTATTGCTGATACTGAAAGTTATTCCACTAGTATTTCAGATACCAGCAGGGCCACTCATGGTGGACAGGTTTCAGCTGAGCTTCCAGACTAAGACAGACTAGGGAGAAGAACCCAACAGCCCACTCCAGAAATAATTAGCCACTGAAAACTCTATGAATAGCAGAGAAGCACTGTCAAATACAGTGGTGGAAAATGAGCCCCACTGCTGGGTTGCAAGGTATTCAAGAGACACCTGAGAAGGAGTTGCCTCCTCAAAGTAGAGTCCACCTTAATGATTGGAGTGGTGTAAAGCCTCTGGGACCTCCAGTTGCTGATGTGGCATGACTCAAAATGAAAAGAAACATAGTGGCTATAACATTGGGCTCAAACAAAAAGATCATGTAAATGGCTGGGTATTGGGTAATGTTTCTGTTCTATTGTACATAGGGTTGCTATGAATCAGATCTGACTCGATGGCACTCAACAAGAACAAATCTTCCAGGATACGTGCTTGGAGATCTGAGGGGTATTCATTGTGAAATTTCCAAGGCACTGCAGACCCTCCATAAAAAGTTTTTGAGTTAAGAAAAATACATGAGTGAAGGAAGAAGTGGAAGCAGGGTAGAGCAGAAAATGGAGACAGAATTTCCTGTTATAAGGCATATGGGGTGAAATGCTGCTTTTTCCCAAAGGCACCTGGAAAACAAAAGTGGAAGAGAAAGGCAAAGGTTGAACAATGTTGTTAAAGCCACTTCAAGCCAGTGTTTTTTGTTTGTTTGGTTCTTTTTTGTTTGGTTGGGTTTTTATTGGTTGTGTCACCTTAGAAGGGTCTGTGGAGTCAAGGATATTTTAGGAAGGGTTATCAATGAGAGATGAGGGAGATCACAATGTCAATAATGACAACAATAATGACCAGAACAACAATGATGATGATATGTAAATGCTGGAAGTAAGGACAAAGGCACATTGAAAGAGAATAATTTCTACTAATAGTTATCAAGATTTGAAAGCTAGTGCCAGGCCATGTGCTGAAGGCTTGACATTGTCTCATTTAATACCTACAATAATTCTGTTTTAATTATTATTCACATTTTAAAGATGAAGAGATAGAAGTTAATAAACTTGTCTTTAAAAAACACATGTACCTTTAAAATGCGAACTACCTTAAAGGTGATTGAGCTTAATAGAAACAAGGCATTAGACAAACTATTTTAAAAATATTCCGCTGTTCTAAAAGCAGGTTGAGTGGGTTGTTGTTGTTGTTAGGTGCCATCGAGTAGGTATCCGACTCATAGCGACCCTATATACAACAGGAGAAACACTATCGTCAGTGCTTCTCTGCTGTTCATAGGGTTTTCAATGGCGGCTTGAGTTTTAGGAGTGGGTTGCCGGGTCTGTCTCCCAAGCCTACAGTACCTGGTGTTCCCAGGCGGTCTCCCATCCAGTACTAACCAGGCCCAACCCTGCTTAGCTTCAGAGATCTGACGGGATCAGAAGCCACAGGGCTATGGCTGCAGGCAGGGTCATATACGCCTGGATTGAAATCCCAATTCTACGTTTTTCCAAATTATGTAGGGATAATAATACCTCCAAGGGTATTCTTTAAAGAATAAATGGCATAAGGTATAAAGTACTTAGTATAGTAGTATCTGGTATACAATATATCCCAAATAAATATTAGTATCCCTGCTTAAGATATTTATTGACTCTCTCTCTCTCTCTCTCTCTCTCTCTCACACACACACACACACACACACACACCTTGTATACCTTGTATATATCTATATATGACAATAAAATACAATGCCTTGTCATCATATAGTGAGGGTAGGGTGGAGTTTGTAATAGATACTAGCAATAAAGCAACAAACAATGATTATCCAGAGATGTTCTTAGTGACTTGAATTTAGCAATAACAAGTATTATCACCACTGTTTCTATGAACTAAAACAAGACTAGGAAATTGTATTTAAGGGTAATTTTATCTTTTGTTGGTTTATTCCATAAATTGTGTTTATATTAATCCCTTATTCTTTTCTTTGTGGTCTAGAATTCCTCTTTACAAAAGTATATATTTCAAACGGATATTCGTTAGTAAAAGGCAAAAGATTAGAAGAGAAACCAGAGTATGGATATACATTAAGGAACCAGTATTATAACCTACAATTATCTGTTCCTCTAGAAATATTTAGGAGGTATAATGATTCTGGATGGGATAAGTTATGAACATTTTCTGTTCTCATTAAAAGTGAAGGTCACTCAGTAAACATGTAGTGATGGAGGATGAAGACAGATGAAGGATACTACAGTTCAAAAGGAAGGAAAGTCCTCTTAAAGGGTTAGATCTTAAATCAAAATGATGGCCAAATTATACATGGAACAAACCTAGAATTTCTTTTCAGAACTGTGGGGGTTGAACCCGGGGCCTTGTGCATACTTTACAAGTGCTCTCCCACTAAGCTGCACCCTTCATCACCTTTTTTATTTAGTATTTTATCTTGAGAAAGGGTCTTGCTAAGCTATGCAGCCTGTCTCTGGCCTCAAACTTGGGGCCCTCCTTGCTTCTGTCTCCCAAGTCACTGGGAATACAGGCATGTGCTACTGTGCCTGGCTTCAAATCTGGAACTTTTAAGAATTCACTTCAATTGTATAGATACTTCTAGCTTCTTATTATAGTTTTGCCTCAGTTTTTACCTACTAAGGGCTAAATAATAGTGCCTTCCTAATTGCTGTTTGGGTTCAGTAAGATCATGTGGGTAAAATACATGACATTATCTTTGGCTTATAGTAGGTGGTATTTGCAACTGTTTGAAGAACAGTGTTCCCACTAATATTTATGTTGAAACTCAATCCCCACTGTGGTGTTATTAATAAGTGGAGCCTTTTGAAAGAGGATTAAGTCATGAGGCCTCCACTTTATGCATGAGATTAGGAGCCCTTATTAAAAGGGCTTGAAGGAATCATTTAGGTCTCTTTTGGCCATCTGCTTTCTGCCATGTGAGGATGCCACCACTGAAAGCACTGTGGCCCTGGATGTCCCACCCAGACTCCAGAACCATGAGAAATAAACTTCATGCTCTTTATAAATGACCAGGTCTGTGGTATTTTGTTATGGCAGCACAAATGCACTAAGTGTTCAAGGAGAGTTCAAGGAGAGCATTTATTTTTGACTATTATTTGCTCTCATAATTTTGATACTCTTATACACAAAGGCATTCTTCTAAAAGTCTGTCCTGTGTGACTTGCAAACTTCACTAATTTTGCAGTCTCTTCTTTTAAAACTGCTTTAGACCTAGCCAGGCGCAGTGGCTCACACCTATAATCCCAGAGACTCCAGAGACAGAGGAAGGAGGATCGCAGGTTTGAGGCCAGAGGCAGCCTGTGTAATTTAGCAAGGCTCTGTCTCAAGATAAAAATATAAAAGGGGTTGGGGGTGCAGCCCAGTGGTAGAGTGCTTGCTGCTTGCCCTGAGTTCAACCCCAAGTACCGAAAAACAAGGCAAAACAAACAAAAACCTTTCTAGGCCCCATTTTCTCCAATTTTAAGATGTGGAATTTAGATTATAATCTCTAAATTCCATTCTAGTACTAGAATAGTTGAAATTCTATTTTTATTTAATCAAGACAATAAATTCCTTTGTGATGAAATAATGCAATCTCTTTTTTTCCACTGAGCCTAAAATACAACCTAACAACATGATACACAAGGACTTTTGCCTCTATAATAGACAAATAGACTGATCCAATAAGGGGTGGACTGGGGTATCAGTCTAGTTCTCTTCTACAGTGATTAAGGTAAATGAACTGAGGCTTGTGAATGGGAATATTGAGGAAATGTATTAGACTTAATTCTGGACATGTTCATACATAAAAATGTAGAAACGATAATGTAGAACTACGTAGCTTTGGTAATAACTTCTGATTTCCCCCCAGTGACTCTGTAAAAAGGTCTGTATTTTCCCTGATTCTATAAAACATCTACAAACTATTTTGTTAGAGATAATTTTCAAGCTTTGAAACTATATTCTGCATTAAAATATATAAAATGTATTAATGTACAAAGTAATCTACAAATTCTTATCTATTTCCTCTTATGGGAAATGAGAGAATATCTTGATTATTGCAGGTTGTCTGACAGACATGAAAATCTAGAGGCACTAATGGAGGATGATGATGATGGTCAGTATCTTTGAATGTATTTATCTACTGTGACATTATTAGATACTTTTGAATGTATTATTATAACAACCACAAAGGACATTAGAAAGGAGCAGTCTGTTGTTCTCTGTAGCCCTGAACACACTCTGGATTAGGAGAGCAAGCCACTAAATACCTCAGTGGGACTTAAAAAAAGCTGAGTTCACACTAAGAATTGTGAAAGGATGAAATTCAAAAGAGTGGACGTTTCATGTGGGTAAATTCCCAGGAAATCAGGTTATTTACCAAATCTTATTTATGCAAACTATACAAACACATTTTCATCTGCAGTGTATCAAAATAATGTTTTAGAAAAGCAATAACCTTAAATGAAAAGTCTGCTATGGAAAACAATGAGCAATGTCAACTTTTTGGTCTATCTTTTCTATCCATATTGGTCAAATTAGCTGCACAGATACTGCTGTATCTCCTGTTACTTATAGCTCTGAATCCAGACAAGAGTAAATTTTGTTACTTCAGTTGAGTAAGATTAGGGATGTCTTACACATACACAGCCATTGAAAACCCTATGAAAAGCAGAGAAGCAATGACAATAGTGTTTTACCTGTTGTACATAGGGTCCTACGAGTTGGACACTGATTCAATGGCACCTCACAACAACAACAACAACAACAACAACACACACACACACACAAACACAGTGTTCTATTTTTGTTTCTCTGAGTTTGGGATTAAAAAGTGGACTGTTGCTGTTGCTTGTTGTTGCTGTTGCAGGTGCCATTGATTTGGTGTCTGACTCATAGTGGCCCTATGTACAATAGGTGAAACACTATTGTCAGTACTTCTCTGCTATTCATAGGGCCTTCAATGGCTGCTTATTTTTTGAGAGTGGGTTGCTGGGTCTTTCTCCCAAGCCTACAGCACCTGGTGTTCCCAGGCAGTCTCTCATCCAAATACTAACCAGGCCCAACCCTGTTTAGCTCCCAAGATCTGACAGGATTGGATAGCACAGTGGTATGGCTGCAGGCAAAAGGTGGACTGTTGTTGTTGTTGTTGTTGTTGTTGTTGTTAGGTGCCATCGAGACGGTATCTGACTCATAGCGACCCTAATAGGGTTTTCAATGGCTGGCTGTTTCGGGATTGCCATGGGAGTGGATTGCCAGGTGCTTCTCACAATTTTTTGGTGCTGGGAATTGAACTCGAGACCTCAGAGACTGCAGCGCAGCGCTCTACCAACCGAGCTAAATCCCAGCCCAAAAGGTGGACTGTTGTTGTTGTTGTTAGGTGCCGTCAAGTCAGTATCCGACTCATAGCGACCCTCATAGGGTTTTCAATGGCTAAGTGCTTCGGGATTGCCTTGGGAGTGGATTGCCAGGCCCTTCTCCCATTTTTGCGGTGCTGGGAATTGAACTCGGGGCCTCAGAGACTGCAGCGCAGTGCTCTACCCACTGAGCTAAATCCCAGCCCAAAGGTGGACTAGAGAGCCTAAATTGATTTTAGATATCAACCATCTTCAAGGCATTTTTCATCTACAGGATTTCTAGTATAGCTTTGAGTTCACAGGCTGACTCTTTCCTCCACATTAATTCATCCAAATGAGAATTCAGAATAAGGTAGGTTTATCTTGGCACCTTTTCTGCATAGGTGACTACTGGGACTTGGGAATGGGACTTGGGTCCCATTCATATTTTGCATTTATTTCTGTTATACCATGTGTCAATAATTTATTTACCTGCACATTTTCTCTTATTACATTATGGTTACTTTAGGAAAGTAGACTATTTTATTCATCTATGAATTCCCACTAACACAAATAACCCAACATAAAGCAGATATTCAGTATTATTTGTTGTCAAATGGCAAGGAAGCAATTACTTAAAAATCAGATACAGCTTATTTATAACATGATTTACAACAATTTAGGTGTTACTGAAAAGTAACATACATCAAAAATTTTCATTAAAGTGACAAATATTAATATAATTATCAGTATAAAATACTATAGAAGTATTTTTGCTTATGATTAAAGCCTTGAATGCAAATTCAGCAATACAGATATATGTGAACTTTTAGCCTTTTTCTCTCAGCAATTAGGGAGGTTGGTTGTATTGGGTTCTGTTACTTATAACTGGAAACAGATCTTTGATTTGAACTTAGGTGTCCAGTGATTTTTCAACTTGGTAAACATTTGTGGCTTATGTTTCTAACTGCTGATCAGAAGAGAATGCATGAAGGGAGACTGATATATTGTGCAGTGACCAATGGTTATGTGCTTTCTAGATCCATGTGGTACTTTTTAAATGGATAAACATTAGGACTGCAGTAACTATTTAGCAGCTGGCTGGATCCAAATAACAGTTCATTTAATACATATATCTGAGCATTTCTGAATACTCAAATCAAAATAGACTAAATTTGAGCCAATTGGATCTCCTTTAGAATTTGAAAATTTTGCTGTTCAGTTACCCTGAGAAGAAAAAAAAAAAATTAAAAATTGCTAGCTTCTCCAGAAACTTAGCAGAACTTGGCTAAGCATGTAAAATGTCATACCAATGAATCCCATGGAAACTTAAAATCAGTAAAATACTGACTTTGCATATAAATTGCCAAATGATTGGTTGAAAAAATTATTTAGCTGAATCAACTCTTGTGTTTTGGTATAAGCAAGACAAACTTGATTATCTCATCCTAGGCTCTGATTTACCTGTTTTTTGTTATTTGTTCCCTAGTATTTGGGGGTTGCACTTAGGGCCTCACACATACTTTGCAAATGCCCTACCACTGAGTTGTCCCTCCAGTCCATTTTTTATTTTGAGTCAAGGTCTCACTAAGGTATGCAAGCTACCTTGAACTCTTGATCCTCCTGCCTCCACCTCCCCAGTTGCTGGGATTACAGGTGTGTGCCACCATGCCTGGTGTTACCTGAGATTTTTAGTTGACGTTAATCATATTCATCTCATTCCCCATGGTTTTCTCTTCAGTTTTCTTCTTAAAGAAACAACTGCATTGGTATCATTGAGAGTCTAGCATCATTTGGAAAAGTTGCTCTTTTCAAGGTGTTGGATATGTATTAGTATTCCATTTTGGGGAGATGGTGTGCTAATAAACAGTCTGAAGGTAAATTAAAGTATTGGAGACAAAATGGCATTTTAGATGTAATGTTAACACACAATGACTGGCTTTATAGATCATGTGGAAGGAAGGGCAATTCAATTGCTTTAAAGTCACTTAACGCTCATATGAAATCCTGTCACTTCATACAGAAGATGGCCATTCCCTGGCACAGCAGCCCTTCTGCATTCCAGAGCTGTAACTTTTCCTTTATCTTTCAATTAAATCTGAATATTTTCTCACATATTTCCTCTTTCTGCCTTAATCATTTTTCTGGCATTTGGGTTCATGGGTTTTCTCCCAAGTAATTAATATACAATTCATCCATTTACACTGTGATAACTTTCAAAACTAACAGAGAGTTCATCTTTGGATGTCATCTCATCCTGATCACAGGAGAGGTGTGATAGTCACTGTTTATGTGGGGAAAGCCCTACAGATCTGGATAATTAGTTTCACTTATTTAATTATATTTATTATTCATAATAATCAAAGGGAGGTGGTTGTTATGTCAATCAAGTTTAATACTAACAAAACTAGTTGGTTTATTTACTACTATACTAGTCTCCAGAGGGTAGAAGAAAATAGCCTGGACATTGATATATATACACAGTCACTTCTTAGGGAAGGGAGGAAGACTATGGTAATTTACCAGTAAACACTTATTCCACTAAGGGAAGGCCACAGCATTTCTACTTAAATCCAAATAATAATTCACTGAGTTATGTAGATAGTGATTTATTTAGATATGTTTCCTCCACCCCAAGATTTTAGGGAAGTTACTTAGAAATATTGTTCAAGGACATCTGTTCAAGGACCAACCTTATAAAATAGTCAAGTACTCCTTGACATAAATTTCTATGGTCAAGGATAAAAAGCAATCAGGCCTACCAAGATTTATACAGCTTGAGCTATTGAAGGATTTTCTTTAGAGGGATGTAGTTCTGTTGACTGAATCAGAAACAAGTGGTAGCTTTGGCAGTGATCTACGTACTTCACACTGCATTGTGTCTTAAATGACCACACCAATTGTAGTCACTGTTATCATTGCAAACCTTGGGATTTCCTTCTTAATTACATTAACCCACTACAACACTAACATAACTCCAATCAGAGAAAACTCACACTGTATATCTTTAATTACATGTAGATACATTTTTAAATGTGGCAGCACAACAACAGAAAGTGAAGTGTTTACAGATTATGGATTGTGAATATTTTCCCCTGAAAATTGGGTTTATATTCAGATATTTAAATGAAAAACTGATTTTTTTCCTGTTTGAAGAGGATTCAGAGAAAATCTTCTGGGAGATGCTGTGCTAGATTAACTGTGCAGCAGGTCACTGGGCTAGTCAGGATTATTTCTGACATTAAATGGAGCATTCACAGTAACCTGCAGAACAAATAGCAAAACAGGATGCTGACAGAGGCCACATTTTAGCAACTTCCTTGATTTCACTGCAGATGAGTTAACAGAAATAGGGAATAAGAAGGAGAGAAGAGCTGGAAGCTACTTGAGAGGCTGAGGCAGGAGGATGGAGGGTTTAAGGCCAGAAACAGCCTAAGCAACTTAGTGAGATCCATCTCCAAAAATAAATAAAGAAATAAAGTAAATAAAGGAAAGAAGAAGAACACACAATGCTTTGAACTTAATAATTTGATTCAGATGTAAAACACAAGAAAAGTTGCATCATGCAGACATATCAAAAAAACTACAGCAGGCTGTATTTGTTGAGAGAGAGGACTTTTTGCCTAGGGAATAGAACGTACAATCTGTGAACATCACCAACAGTTTTAGGTTGTCTATTTTAGTACTTTCATATAAGTACATATTTTAAAAGTAATTTCATGATAATGCTGAAATAATGTTCATAAGAATGTCCTAGTTTCCACCAGAAAATTAAATACCTTGGAATCAGTCTAACCAAAGACCCTATAGACCACTACAAGGAAAATTTCAAAACATTATAGAAAGAAATCACAGAGGATACTAAAAAGCAGAAGGACCTTCTTTGCTCCTGGATCAGGAGACTCAATATAGTAAAAATGGCTATCCGACCAAAAGCAATCTATAGATTTAATGCAATCCTCATTAAAATTCCAATGACACACTTTACAGAAATAGAAAAAACAATCCAAAAATTCATATGGAATCACAAAAGGCGACATATATGATTCCACCTGCACTAGTTTTGCAGCTTAAGAGTGTTTTAGCGAAAACACTCTTAAGCTGCAAAACTAGTGCAGGTGGAATCACAATCCCTGACTTTAATCTATACTGCAGGGCAGTGGTAGCAAAAACAGCTTGGTATTGGCACAAAAATAGGCCTGAAGACCAGTGGAACAGAATAGAATATCCATAAATACCTCAACACACCTATAGCCACCTGATTTTCGACAAAGGAGCAAAGCAAGTAAATTGGAAAAAGGATAGCTTTTTCAATAAAAGATGCTGGGAAACATGGATATCCACTTGCAGAAAAACGAAAACCAACTTGCATCTCTCAGTATGCATGAGGGTTAACTCAAAATGGATAAAAGTCCTCAACATAAAACCAGAAACTTTAAAATTAATAGAAGATAGGATAGGCAATAAACTCCAACATATAAGCATAGGAAAGTATTTTCTTAATAGGACTCCAATTGCTCAAGAAATCGCAACAAGAATAGATAAATGGGATGACATGAAATTAAAAAGCTTCTGTACAGCAAAGGAAACAACCAAGAGTCAAGGAAATCCCCACTGAATAGGAAAAAAATCTTTGCATCCTATACATTGGACAGAGGTCTAATTTCCAGAATTTATAAAGAATTCAACAAAAAAAAAACCAACAAAACAAATAACCCAATACACAAATGGGCAAAGGAACTGAACAGATAGTTCTCAAACAAAGAGGCCCGTAAAGCCACAAAACACATGAAAAGATGCTCAATATCCCTAGCCATTAGGGAAATGCAAATCAAAACAACTCTGAGATTCTACCTTATACTTGGAAAGAATGGCCAAGATCAATAAAACAAATAACAACAAATGCTAGTGAGGTTGCAGAGAAAAGGGAACCCTCTTACACTGCTGGTAGAACTGTAAGTTAGTCCAACCATTTTGGAAATCAATATGGAGGTACCTCAAAAAACTAAACATACATCTACCGTTTGACCCAGCTATAACACTATTGGGAATATACCCAAAGTGAGATGATTCATCATACCACAGAGACACCTGCATCTCCATGTTCAATGCAGCACTTCTCACAATAGCAAGGATATGGAATCAACCAAAGTGCTCATCAACAGAAGAATGGATAAAAAAATTACGGTACATATACCCAATGGAATACTACTCAGCAATCAAAAAAAATAATAATGTCATTTACAGCAAAATGGATGGAATTGGAGAAAATTATCTTAAGTGAATGAATACAAGCCCAAAAAGAGAAATACCACATGGTCTCACTCATATGTGGGAGCTGAATCAAAATCAAAAGAAGGAAAAAATCCTATACAGAAACCAGAACATAATAAAAAGCTAAACCAATGGTGTTGAAGGATGAAGTGGAAGCTGCCTTGAAAGAACTGGCGAAACACAAAGCTCCAGGAATTGATGGGATACCAATAGAGATGTTTCAACAAACAGATGCAGCACTGGAGGTGTTAACATGTTTATGCCAACAGATTTGGAAAACTGCTACTTGGCCAACTGACTGGAAGAGATCCATATTTGTGCCTA
>VMDO01028108.1:0-24375 GCA_007922755.1 Pedetes capensis
TGCCCATAGAGACTGTTCCACGGAAGACTCCGCGACTACTGTACTGTTCGAGAGGCAGTGAAACCTGTGGGGTCTTCCCTAAAGCTCTCCCTGTCCCACGGAGATCGGGCGCCAGTTCCCTAAATCAGATTTCCTCCCCACAGCCTTGTTGTGTGTTGCGGTCGCGCTCGGAATTTCTCCGCCAGGGGCGGGGTGCGCCTCGGAGAAAGAGCTCCCCAGCCGCGCGCCAGGGCAAGCGGCTTCCCCCATGTGCAACTTGGCCGGCTCCACAAGCTCCAGATCTCTCCGCAGCACAGTGGGGTGATTTGGGCTCACCTCTGATGTGTCTGGGATCCGGACATATGTGTGCCCAAATTTCTATAGAGTTCGCGATCGTAGGCCTGACCCGCCGCAGCAGAAGGGAGGGGAGCCCGGGCGGGGTGCGCCGCGGAGAAAGAGCTCCCCAGCTGCGCGCCAGGGCAAGCGGGTTCTCCCGCGTGCAGCTTGGCCGGCTCCACAAGCTCCAGATCTCTCCGCAGCACAGTGGGGTGATTTGGGCTCACCTCTGATGTGTCTGGGATCCGGATATATGTGTGCCCAAATTTCTGTGGAGTTCGTGATCGTAGGCCTGACCCGCCGCAGCAGAAGGGAGGGGAGCCACGCCTCAGCTCTAGACGTGGATCGCTGGCACCGGCTTCCCCCGTTCGCTCCGCGGCCGCTATGGAGGGCGTTTGTGCGCTCCCTCACAGTGACTCACCTAGGAACTGCAGACTGTGTCCCGCAGGCATGGTGAGAGTGTGCTGGCAAGGTTGCACTCCGTGTTGGGTCCGGGGCTGTGGGTGCGTGTGCACGAAATCTCCTCCAGATCTCTGGGATTCTGTCCGCTCCCTGTGTTATGGCTAAATGGCGGTGGTCCCGCTGCTGGCCACTGTGTAGCTCCTCTGAAGCCCAATCCCTAATTTCAGTGTATGCCTAGTTTCATTCTTTATCTCTCAAACTAAATTATCTGTTTCTATTTATTCAATTTGTGTTTTAAACCCCTAATCGAGGCTTCTTATTGCTCCGGGACAGAAGGTGTGTGTTGTCTGTCCGCCATCTTGACTCCTCCCCCGTATTTCATCTTTTGAGAATGGTCCATTCAGTTCAATTGCCCACTCACTAGTTGGATTATTTATTTTCTGGTATTTAAGTTTTTGTGTTCTTTTATATCCTAGATATTATTCCCCTCTCAAATGTGTAATTGGCAAAGACTTTCCTCCATTCTGTGGGCTCTCACTTTATTTATTGTTCCTTTTACTGTGCAGAAACATTTTAATTTCATGCAATCTCATTTGTCAGTTTTTGGTACTATTTTCTGGGCTATTGAGTGCTTTTAAGAAAATATTGTTCCTGCATATGTGTTGCAGTGTATTCCCTATATTTTCTTCTAGTAGTTTCAATGCTTTTTGTTTCACATTAAGGTCTTTGATCCATTTTGAATTGATTTTTGTACAGGATGAGAGCTAGGAACCTATGTTCATTCTTCTACATGCAGATATCCAGTTTTCCCAGTACTATTTGTTGAAGAGGCTGTTTTGTCTCCAATGTATGATTTTAGCACTTTTTTACAAAAAAATATAAAAGGTGGCTGTAGCTGTGTGGATGTGCTTCTGGGCCCTCTATTCCTTTCCATTTGTCCACATGTCTGTTTTGTGCCAGTAACAAGCTCTTTTCTTTACTATAATTTGATGTCAGTATGGTGATGCCACTAGCATTGCTCTTTCTTCTCAGGATTGCTCTTGCTATTTGGGGTCACTGGTGCTTCCATATGAATTTTAGGATTACTGTTTCTATTTAGATGAATGCCAATGGAATTTCAATGGGAATTTCATTGAATCTATAGATCACTTTTGATGGAATAGCCACTTTCACAATATTAATTCTTCTGATCCACGTGCAAGGGAGGTGTTTCCATCTTTTAGTGCCTTCTTCAATTTCTTTCCATAGTGTTTTGAAGTTTTCATGTAGAGATCTTTCAATATATTGGTTAGATTTATTCCCAAGTATTTTATTTTTATTGAGGCTATTGCAAATGGGATTATTGTTTTGATTTCTTTTTCATTATTATTAGTTCATTGCCAGACTGCATCTTACATATTTCAGACATGTAGTCAGGAGAGATCAATCCCTGGAGAAGGACATCATGTTTGGGAGAGTGTCAGGTCAACGCAAAAGAGGAAAACCCTCCACCAGATGGATTGACACAGTGTCTGCAACAATGGGCTTAAACATAAATAAGATCATTTGCCTGGCACAGAATCAGCAAGTGTTTCAATCTGCTGTACATAGGGTCGCTATGAGTCGGACTTGACTCGACAGCACCTAACAACAACAATTAGTATATAGAAATGCTACTGATTTATTCTTCAATCTATATGGGGCAAAGTTAATCACTCTTTGTGGTTTTCTTCATGTGCCCCTGACTTCACTTAAGGAAACTACACACTAACCACTCTCATTTATGGCATCACCTAATTGTCAGCCTCCCCTTTCACACAGTTGATGAAGATGATGAAGTAATAGCTATGAAACTGTATTCATAGTATCTTAGTAAATTCAACAATGATGTGTTGCCAAAGATCCAGGATAACAGGTGTATTGTTATGTCATATCTCATAAGTAACAATCAGGTGAACAAATAATTAATTTGATTAATATCTTTTAATAAAGTTGTGTGGACAGAAAATGCACCTTTCTACAAGGTGTTGTTGTTAGGTGCTGTCGAACTGAGTCTGACTCATAGCTACCCTATGTGCAATAGAATGAAATGCACTCTGATTCTGTACCAGGCACATGATCTTTTTTCTGTTTAAGCCCATTGTTGCAGTCGCTGTGTCAATCCATCTAGTTGAGGGTCTATCTTCTTTTCCTTGAACTGCCACTCTCCCAAACATGATGTCCTTCTCCAGGGATTGGTTCCTTCTGACATGTCAAAATACATCAGATGCAGTCTAGCCATGATTGCTTCCAAAGAGCACTCTGGTTGCATTTTTTTCAGGACAGATCTGTTGGTTATTTTGAAATTCCATGGTATATTCAATATTTGTCTCCAGCACCATAATTCAAAAGCATCAATTGTTCTCTATTTGTTGAACAATTTTATAAGTATTTGTGTGGATTCTTCTTCAAACATCTTGTAGAATTTGGCAGTTGATCCATCTGGTCCTGGGCTTTTCTCTTTTGGAAGACTCTTTATTACTGCTTCAATCTCACTTCTTGTTATAGGTCTAATTAAGGTGTTTATATCCTCTTGATTTAATTTTGGCAGGTCACATGTTATCCATCTAATCTTAGTTTTCCAGTTTTTTGGGAAAACTTTTTCCCAAGTATTTCCTAATGATTCTTTGGATTTTATTGATATCTGTTGTAATATTTCCTTTTTCATCTCTGATTTTATTAATTTGGGTTTTCTCTCTCTTTCCTTCAGGTAGTTTGGGTAAGGGTTTGTTAATCTTGTCTGTCTTGAAATAGAAAAAATAATCCAACAATTCATATTGGAACACAAAATACCACATATAGCCAAGACACTCTTAAGCTACAAAACTAGTGCAGGCGGGATCACAATCCCTGATTTTAAACTATACTACAAGGCTGCAGAATCAGGAAGTGTTTCAATCTACTATACACAGGGTTGCTATTAGTTGGACTTGACTCAACGGCACCTAACAACAATTACAGGGCTGTAGTAGCAAAAACAGCTTGATACTGGCACAAAAATGGGCCTGAAGACCAGAGGAACAGAACTGAGGACCGAGAGCTAGACCAACACATCTATAGCCACCTGCTTTTGATAAAGGAACAAAACAGGCAAATTGGAGAAAGGGTAGCCTCTTCAACAAATGGTATTGTGAAACTTGGATTTCCACCTGCAGAAAAATGAAAACAGACCCACACCTCTCAATATGCACAAGAATTAACTCAAAATGGATAAAAGACCTCAACATAGAATCAGAAATCTTAAAATTACTAGAAAAAAGTAGGTAATACACTCCAACATATAGGCATAGGAAAGAATTTCCTTACCAAGACTCCAATTGCTCAGGAAATTGCAGCAAGAATAGATAAATGGGATTACATGAAATTTAAAATCTTCTGCATGGCAAGGGAAATGATTGTGCTGTTAAATTCTAACATTTCTATGATTTTTCTAAGACCTCAGTCTTTGCTGAGATTTTCTTCTAAATTAGGTACTTTTTTTTTCAAGTATCTCAATTGCATTCTTCTGCTTAGTTGTATTTTGTCTGAGGTTCTTTATCATTTTTTGTGTAGATTTTTAATTCTTTGTCTGGCATATCTATCATTTGAATGTATTTGACTTTAGTTATTGAAGGACTATGGACATTTAGGGGATCCTCTTCATCTTGCTTTTTCATATTTCTTATGGTTCCATTTGGATTTAGGCTATTTCTTAGTGTGATTATCTCTTCCTTATTTATTTGGGGGTATTCTTGGTGAAAATGTTTTTGAGATCTTGATCTCTAGTTTCATTTACAGCAGAAAAAACAATCTGATGCTATAGTAATAACTTTGACCTAAAGTCACATTTTGGGAGAAGAACATGGCAATCCACTCCCAAGGCAGTCCTGAAACAATCAGCCATTAAAAACCCTATAAGGGTTGCTATGAGTCGGACATGACTCGATGGCACCTAATAATAACAACAAAGTCACATTTAACCTAATTTTGGGCCAAGTAGTTCTTAAGAGAATTGTCAACAAGATGGAGTTGTTAGGGATAGTGATTTGTAAGGCCAGGGAATAGATATTGATTATAGAAAGAGATATCAACAGTAGTGGGATAGCAGTCAGGGTGATTGGTGGGGAAGGAGAAGGGAAAAGAGGTGGATTAGATAGGAATAAAAAGAGGGGGAAGGTAGGAGAGCATTGGATAGTGGGAAAGAAGACAGCAGGCAAAACATATTTGCATATATACTATATAAAATGTATTTGAGGTTATGTACAAATTATATGAAGTAGCACCAGTATAAGCATGCATGTTCTCTTTTCCTTCTCCTCTCTTTGTAAACTAATAAATTTGTAAAGTATTGAACATATTGCTATGAAATTAGTGAGGATGAATGAAAAGAGGATAATGGTTGAGTATTTGATAAGTGAAAGGATTGAGGGGGAGAAAATTTGAAGAGAAAGAAAGAAGGAAAACATCATCATCATCAACAACAGAAAACATAGAAACAACAACAACAAAAAAATCCAAAAAACAAAACTAGCAGACTAAAATGAACTAAAACAAAGCAAACAAACAAATAAGAAACTCTTGCCCCAATTCAGCACACAGCACTATCTGCAGTGGTCTGTTCTAGAAGTGTAGGAATCTTTCAGCTGGCACTTTTCTAGGAATTCCTACCCACCTGGTGGCTGCCTTCTGATGGAATTTGTGTTAGCTGAGAATATCATGTCTAACATCAGCTTTACAAACTATAGGTAGAGGCCTTCCCTTCACCCAGCTTGACTCATTTAC
The DNA here is from genome assembly GCA_007922755.1 of Pedetes capensis. Classification (NCBI taxonomy): domain Eukaryota; kingdom Metazoa; phylum Chordata; class Mammalia; order Rodentia; family Pedetidae; genus Pedetes; species Pedetes capensis. Next base: position 5,497 of record VMDO01028108.1, read on the forward strand.
TCCCTTGTCTACTTTCCTGTGGCTATCCTCAGAGCCATAGGATCCTGGGAAGTACAGTTCACATAGAACAAGCATGTCTGAGTTTCACAGCCTGTGATTTCCCCTAAGGTGCCAAGGTCCCTAAGGTGCCAAGGCCCAAGTCACAAAAATAAGCACTTCTAGTCAGTTTTCCTGTCTTTGCTTTCTCTGGTGGTGCAGAGATCACACATTATCCTTGTCCCAACAGCTGGCACTATTTATGCTCTGGTGCTATGAAATCTGCCACTGTGACAAGCCACAGACCCAGTACCTGCCTTCAGCAGGCAGGCCTCACCAGTTTTCCTCATTTTGGGCTCAGGCACAGGGCCAGGCATGCTCAGGGAGGGCTGGAGTATCTTTCTAGTTCAATAGAGCACACTCGCCTTATGGAGTCAGGGCAGGCTTTCAAAAACCACTGCTGTCTGTGGTCTGCCCAGTAAACTGGCCCTTGCACCTCTGTGGCACATCTCATCTAGCTCGGGTACAATGTCCCACTTCCTCTTTATGCACCCAGGTCAGTGAAGGTGGTCCACTGGGAGTTCCTGTTCACTTCTGGCCTTGGCACCAGTTCAGCCCTATATTATCACAGTCTTTCCAGGGTTAGGGTTTCCTCCTCTGATGTCACATGTTGTTGTTGTTGTTGTTGTTGTTGTTAGGTACAGTTGAGTCAGTGTCCGACTTGTAACAACCGTAAGTACAACAGGTAAAACACTGTTGTCAGTGCTTCTCTGCTATTCATAGGGCTTTCAATGACAGATTGCTTTTTGGGAATGGGTTGCCTGGTCCTTCTCCCAAGCCTATAGCACCTGGTATTCCTAGGAGGTCTCCAATCTAAGTATTAACTAAGTCCAACCCTGCTTACCTTCAAGATCTGATGGGATCAGACACCACAGTGGTATGGCTGCAGGCCGTATGCCACATGTGCCTGTGGCTAATTCCATGTGTCTCTTCATGCTGAACAATTTCTCTGTATTTTGGTTGCTGTGGGTGAACATCCCACTCTCTTATGATTTCCACAGCTCTCAGGACTCCTCTTCTCAAAATAGCACCCACAACACCTCAATCCTGTCTCTTTTATTTTTGCTGATCTCATTGTGGTTGCATTTTAACAAAAATTTCTACACAGGAGCATTTTAATTTCATGCAATCACATTTGTCAGTTGTTGTTACAATAATCTTGGCTATTGGAATCCTTTTAAGAAAATATTCACCTATCCCTATGTGTTGAATTTTGTTCCCTACATTTCATTTTGGTAGTTTTAAAGTTTCCAGTTTCCCAGTAAGACTTTGATCCATTTTCAATTGATTTTTGTACAAGGTGAGATATATGAATCTAATTTCATTCTTTTACATGCGAATATCCAGTTTTCCCAGCACCACTTGTTGAAAATGCTGTCTTTTTCCTATGTATGCTTTTAGCATCTTTGTGAAAATCAGGTGGGTGTAGTTGTGTGGGTTTATTTCTGGGTCCTCTAGTCAATTCCATTGATCTTCATGTCTGTTTTTGTTCCAGTAGAAAGCTGTTTGTGTAACTATAATTTGATGTCAGTATTATGATGTCTCTAGCATTGCTCTTTCTGGTCAAGACTGATTTTCCTATTTGGGTTCTTTTGTGCTTTCATATGAATTTTGGGATTGTTTCTATTAATATGAAGAATGTCACTGGAATTTTGATGGGGATTGCATGAATCTGTAGATCACTTTTGGAAGTATAGCCATTTTTATAATATTAATTCTTCCCCATTTAGCATAGTGTTGGCTATTGTCTTGTCATGTGTAGCCTTTATGAGGTAGAAATATGTTCTTCAGGGATTTTGTCAGTAAAAGATGTTGAACTTTGTCAACGGCCTTTTCTTTAGTGAGATGATCATTTGATTTCTCTCTGTCTATTGATGTGTTGTATTACATTTATTCATTTGTATATGTTGAGCCAGTCTTATGAAAGAAACCCAGTTGGGCATGGTATTGAGGTATTCAGCTTACAGGTATTTTACTAGGATTTTTGCATCTATATTCATCAGAGAAATTTGTCTGTAGTTTTCTTTTGTTGTTGTTGTTGTTGTTGTTGTTGTTGTTGTGTTCTTACCTTGTTTTGGTATCAGGATAATACTTGCTTCGTAGCATGTGTTTGAGAGTATTCCTTCCCTTCCTATTTTATGGAATTCCTATTTTATGGAAAGTTGGTGTTAATTCTTCCTTAAAAATTTGGTGGAATTTGGCTGTGAACCCCTCAGGATCTGGGTTTTCTCTGTTGGGAGATTCTTTATTACTTCCTCAATATTTTTACTTGTTAAGTCTTTAAATTATTTATATCATTTTGATTTAATTTTGGTCAGTTATATGCATTAACGAATTTATCTATTTATGTTTTACTTTCTTTTTGTCAATCTTGTTTATCATTTCAAAGAACAAGCTCTTTGTTTCATTGATTCTTTGTACTGCATTTTTAGTTTTGGGTGGAATCTCTTTCAAGATGGTCTAAGTTTCTCACATTCCATAATGTCTAACTAGGCCAGATATGAATATTCTATATATTGTGGAAATAGAGTTTGCTCCTGTTATAGCCCATTGTTTCCTACTCTGCTCTCAGTGTCAGCTTTTTCACAGTCTTTAAATTTTTTTCCAGATATGAATGAGAGACAGTTAAGGTGTCCTTCAATCTCGTAGGAACAAGGTTAAGCTCTCTGAGTGGTTGTCTTGATGTGCCCCTCACTTCACTTAGAGAAACTGCACACTAACCACTCTCACCAAAGAAATTCTCACTCAGGCTTCAGTCTAATTTTCAGCCTCTTCTTACAAACTGTTGATGATGATGATGAGTTAATAATTGTGAAACCACATTCACAATGTCTTAGTGAATTCAATAATGACATATTGCCAAAAATTCAGGACAGCAGGCATATTGTTATAATTCTTACCACACAAGTGATAGACAATCAGGTAAATAAATAACATACTTACTATCTGTTAATAAGGTTATGTGGACAGAAAATATGCCTTTCTGGAAGTAGATATTAATATTTTTAATAGCTTTTTTTTTACCATTGGTTTGGGTCCAATCTCTTCCACTGGAACACATTTCTGATACGAGATGTTCATCAAAAAATGATCAGATACATAAGAATTTTGATTTGCACAAAAGGGCTATACTGGTTAAAACTAGTCTTCCACTTGCAGAAAGAGTTATTAGCTTGTACAACCCTATTCATGAACTTTGGATAATTCTCATTCCACAGAAGACATGATGGAGAGCACATTTCATGTCCTTGTTGTGTAGGCTGTAGATGAAAGGGTTCAAGGCTGGTGTCACCATGGAATATATCAATGTGATGATCTTATGCATTGCAACTGAGTTGCCAGATTTAGGACTCACATACATCACTATTATAGTTCCATAGAACAGAGACACCACTACCAAGTGGGATCCACAGGTCAAGAAAGCCTTTTGTCGTCCAGCTACAGAAGGAACCTGAAGTGCAGCTCTGACCACCAGGACATAGGATCCAAGTATGTACAAAATGGTGAGAGTGATAATAAAAGAACTGAAAGAATGGAATACATGCTCTATGAGGAGTGTAGGGGTGCAGGACAATGCAATCAGTGGGTCCACATCACACAGAAAGTGATCAATGATATTAGGACCACAGAAGGGTAGTTGAGAAATGAAGAAAATGGGAATTGAATGTATAAGGAAACCAATGAGCCAACAAAGAGACCCCAGAGTACCACAGAGCTTTCCAGTCATGACGGAGGAATAGTGCAGAGGGTAGCAGATGGCCAGGTACCGATCGTAAGCCATAACACAGAGGGAGAAGCATTCAGTTGTGCCCAGGGAAAAGAAGAAGTAGAACTGAGCGAAACAACCTGAGAAGGAGATGGTTTTAGTCTTGGAAAGAAAGTTGACCAGCATGTTGGGGACTGTGCAGGTCACGTACCAGATTTCTAGGAAGGAGAAGTTGGCCAGTAACATGTACATAGGGGTATGGAGTTGGTGGTCCCACCTCACTGCACAAATGATGGCTATGTTCCCAGTGAGAGTCAACACATAGACCAACAAAATTAGGGAGAAAAGAATGATCTGCACTTCCCACTGTCCAGTAAAACCCAACAAAACAAAGTGTGTCACTGTAGATGTCTGTGACTCATTCATGGTTGCAAGACTGTGGAGAAAACATAGATACAAAATAACCTATTACCTTGCTGCTGAAGCATCTTAAATATTTTCTTTAAACAGTGAGGTTGACTCACAAAGGCAAATACAATGTATTGCATATTTTAAAACAAATATTGAATGATTCTTGCCCCATTTTTAAATTTTCATTTATTTATTTTTTTGAGACAGGGTCTCTCTGGGTGGCCAAGGGTAGCCTCAAATTTACAATTGTCCTTCCTCAGCCTTTTGAGTGCAGGGATTTATAGGTGTGAGCCACTATGCCCAGCAGAGTTTTGCCTTAGTCTGAATATGCTCTCTGGTCTCATTGAAAAAAAAAATATATATTCTAAGATTTCTGTGGCAGTAGATCTACTATTCTTTAGTTCATTGAAAACTTGTCCTGATTGCACAAGGCACTGGGTTTAGTCTGTAGCATTAAAAAATAATGATATACAGAAATCTTGAAATAAATATAAAAATGATATGTTGTAGATTTAATTTATTTTTAAGTCAAAACTGTTCATACATAGTAATTCCTTCACACTATTCACCTCAAAATATGAGGTGTCATTGTTTGTTTGTGTGTGTTTGTTTGTTTGTGTGTCATTGTTTCCACTAGATTTGAATCTCAGACTTTTTATAAATCTGTTTATGTTTTGACATTATTTCAGATTATTTCTGGAGCTATTTCCATTAAGAAAATTTGTTTTCAACCTTTTTATTTAAACAAACAATACTAGGAGACAACCAAGAAGGATATACAGATGATAAGTTTTTATATACTTTGCTTTTTCCTTTTTTGCTGTTGCTAGGTGCCATCAAATTGGGGCTGACTCATAGTGACCCTATGCACAACTGGCAAAATATTATCCAACACTGTGCCATGCCTGGCATTATGTCAGTGTTTCTCTGGTATTCATAGGGTTTTCAATGGTTGACTGTTTTGGGAGTGGGCTGCTAGGTCCTTTTCTGAAGTCTATAGCACTCAGTATTCCCAGGCAGACTCCTACCTAGGGGCTAACCAGGCCTGACCCTGCTTAGCTTCCAAGATTAGATAGAATTGGATGCCAGGGTGGTATGGATGTAGGTTTTTCTTTTTCAGTGACATTTAAATTGTACTATAGCTCATTTACATTTTTATAATTCATCCTTGTTTTTCTAATGAAAAGCCACTATTAGTCACTCCCTGATAATTTCACATGGCAATTTATCATGATTCATACACATTAAAACAGAAGTATTTTCTTAAAGATGAATATAACATGTGAGCTGTGTTGGAGAAGAAAATTTACAATCACCAAGAAATTCTCTTCTAAAGCCCTTCTTATTACTGCTGCCAGAATTTTCCCTTGAAGTTCATTATTCAGAAGATTTTATTTTAGTTCACTTAAAAATACCCAAATATTCTAAATAACAAGGTACAAAATAACCAAGATGTCATTTCAAAAAATAATTTATATATGTTCCAAAATTTGCCCCTTTCTCTTTAGGAGGTCATAGTTTAGAAGGGCATATATATATATATACACACACATATATATATTTCTCTCTCTATATATATATCCATATATCTATATCTGTATCTATACATATTCTTATATATTTGTCTCCTCTTAAAAATTAGTGTATATTAAGTGTACAAAGCAGGTCTTCAGTCCCAAACCCAAACCTGAATCCTGAAACTGTTCTGATTCAAACATTTTTTTGTGGTATACATGTAATAATTCTTGTGTGTAGGTTTAAATCCTATATGTAGATAGCAGGACTTCAAACTGAAACCGAACCTGAATAATGAACCTGTTGTGGTTTAAGCATTCATCTATGGAGAAGCAACATAGTCTCCCTATTGATCTGTTTATGTCAAAGCAGGTTACACAAGAAACCATCAAGAAAAGGAAATTGAGATATGAGGATCAGTGAGTTTTAATTTTTTAAATTAGGATGATTATTAAGAGCTAAACTAACCTGGGTTGTTGGCTGGGATTTAGCTCAGTTGGTAGAGTGCTGCTCTGCAGTCTCTGAGCTCTCGGTTTGATCCCCAGCACCACAAAAATGGGAGAAGGACTTGGCAATCCACTCCTGAGGATGATTATTAAGAGCTAAACTAACCTAGGTTGTTGGCTGGGATTTAGCTCAGTTGGTAGAGTGCTGCTCTGCAGTCTCTGAGCTCCCAGGTTTGATTCCCCAGCACCACAAAAATGGGAGAAGGACTTGGCAATCCACTCCTGAGGCAATCCCGAAACAATCAGCCACTGAAAACCTTATGAGGGTTGCTATGAATCAGACATAACTCGATGGCATCTAACAATAACAGCAACCTAGATTGTGGGTCATTTTGGTAAGATATCATGAAAGAATCATTCCCACTCCAGGAATGCTGTACATTCTCTGTCTTCCCAAGCAAGAAACTTCTCCTCAACAATCTCAGAGAGCAGAAAGCAATGATTTACCCAGGAACAGAGCAGAAGCTGCCTTGATTCTGAGGTCAGGCTCATAGACTTTGACCTCAAGTCAAGATGAACAAGACTGAACTTCATGTATTGTATCTAAATACTTTTGCTGACATTAAAAACAATAAACCAACAAATAAACTCTTTCAGACAAATTATTAGTCACAGGAAAAGATGGTAACTGAATTTAACAGATAATTTCCAATGTTATTGTAAGAAGCACTCTTTAAAATATTCACCATTGAACATTATGTAAACACAGTCTTCATATACACTTACTTGACTTTGTCCATCCAGCTTGCCTGCCTGCCTTCCTTCCTTCCTTCCTTCCTGCCTTCCTTCATTCCTTCCTTGGAGGCAAGGTCTTTCTATGTAGCACAGCCTTGCCTCAAACTCACAAGGCTCCTGTTTCTGCCTTGAGAGTGCTGTGGTTATAGGTGCAGGTCACCAAGCCCAGCTCCTTTCTTCTTTTCCTTAATGCCACCTCTCCTACAGGTGCAGTTGAGTAATGGAAGAACCACTACCACAATGACAATTCTAATTTCTTCTTGGTTAGAGCCTGTGAACACAGGTATTTCCATACTATTTTGCTCACATGATCTGTAAAGTCATATCTTTCCTGCTTCAGCCACTTCCTGAAAAGTTGATCTGTGAATGGGTTTCTAAACATTTGGTGCACTAGTTTTAGAGTGTGTGAATTCCACAGTGATCTAAACACTCCAAGGAATATATTTTCTTTTGCTTCTTGAGCTGAAGGACAAACTGATACTCATTGACAGTCAGTCACTTGAGCTTATTAAATGAGCAAAGTTAGAGGTGAGTAGGCCACCTGTCATGCCCAACAGCAGCAATGCCCATCAGAGAAGACATCCCCTCACACAGTGAAGTGTTCAGCCATCACCCTGGAGGAAGTTCATGCAGAGGTCACAAATATTCTCTCTTTCACTGGCTCTAAGGTGGAGGTCTTGTGTGAGTGCTTCATGCATTACTAATTTCACTTTCTTGAGGCCTATTTCTCCCATTGTAGGAATTATGTGTTGGTGCTGATTTATACCTCGTTAGTCATTGTTAAGAGTTCTCAAGTTTCTCTTCAAATGAGCCTTTAACTTTTCATGTTGTCCCTAGAGAACTTCTTGCTTCTTGCCTGGGAGTTTCATTGATATTTTTGATAATTTGATCTATAGGGATTATTAAAATTAATGTGTTATATTAACTCAGGGTGGGGTGTAATCCCATGGTCTCCTTTAGCCTGTGTTCTCTAGTAGGGCATGTGGCTTTGTTCTGTGGGAGACATAGAGCCTTTTATTAAGTATCTTCCTGAAGGGCCAGTTTTCATTAGAAAGATAATTTCCTAAACAATGAATCAGAAAGGGTAATTTGTGATTTTTAAAGATAAAACTTGGAAATTCAAAAATATATTACCCCAAAATGACCAGTATCCTCTGACCACTGTTGCCAAACATGCTTTTGTGAAAAAGCACTAGAGTATTTCATCATGTGGCATTGGCAGTCCATCTTCATTGTGTTGTTGATCATCATGAGGCAGCAATAAGTAATAGAGTGGATTCTCAGTTTAGTAGACTAATCTTTCAGCTGATGACCTTCCTCTTTCAGCATAGGTTTTTCATGCAAAAATGAAACTTTCTCTTGGCTTGATCCTGCTTAGCTTCCAAGATCTGACAGGATTGGATGCCCAGATGGTATGGCTCCAGGCCAAAATATGTTATTTGTTGTTGTTGTTAGGTGCCGTTGAGTTGTGTCCAACTCTCAGTGACCCTCACAGGGTTTTCAATGGCTGATTGTTTCAGGATTGCCTCAGGGGTGAATTGCCATGTCCTTCTCCCAAAATATATTATTAGGATTAAAAAATTATTATAGTAAAAGACGTATTGTCCTTAATCTCCCTCAAAATACTTTCCATGGCTTCAAAGACACTTAACCCACCATTCTTACTGCTTTCTGAAGCAGTTCTGGAAATTCTCTTTCAGGAATGTTTTTAGTTGCACTGTCATGGCTGCCTCAATGTCCCGAATCAATTCAAAACGTCTACCTTTCATGATCACTTTGACTTTCGGAAGAGCTAGAAGTAATGGACTACCAGAATTAGTAATGTTGATGAAATATGTTTTAGTGCTTTTATTTGATAGAAATTTCCATACCAGAAGTTATGTGTGATATGGACCATTGTCATGATGGAGTATGACTCCTTTTGCTCATTTCTCAGGCCATTTTCTAGGCATATAATTTCTTAAACACTCTACTAGCACATGATAGTATTCAGAGTTAACTCTCATGTTCCTGGGTATAAACTCAGCTCATACAATTCCATTAAAGTAAAAAAAACCCCACAATTAATAACACCTTGACATTGGAATGTATATATATAGGCATGAGGAGAGCTGAGTGATTTGCATTGGGAACTCTGAACCTTGGTCTCAGGATCATAACCATAGTTGAAACTTGTTACACACTGTTACTGAGGTTTGATGTAACACTTTCAATATTAAAAGTCCCCTCTTTCAGTTTAATGGCACTTGACAGCAGCTTTCAGTATATGTTTTGATCATACTCTGAATACTTACAACCATTATATCTTCTTGGTGGATTCCTTCCTTTATCAATATGTATTGACTTTCTTTGTCTTTTCTGACAGATTTTGGCTCAGAATCTGTTTTGCTGAATATAAGTATAGCCACTTCTGTTAACTTTCATATTTCATTTGCTTAGAATTTTATTTTTCCATCCTTTCACCTTGCTTCTGTGTATGACTTTGCTGATGAGGTGAATTTCTTGCAGACAGCAAACATTCGTATCTTTAAAAAGTATCCAATCAACCAGTGTATGTCTTTAGACTGGAGAAATAAAACCATTTACATTCAGGGTTATTATCAAAACATATGTAGAAGTTCCTATCATATTGTTTTTTCCTGGTTGTTTTGAATATACCATGTTCATTTATTTCTTATTCCTGCTAGAAGTTTGATCATATATCCATTTGATTGTCTATACTTATTGTGAGATTTATTCTTTCTTGTACACTATGGTTGTGTTAATTTATTTTTACCTTCTTTTTGTATCTTTCTGTGCTTCTTTCTGTTTCTTTCTCAATATATCCAGAGGCTGCTAAAATGTATATATATATTTTAAGAAAGGAAAAACTATATTATATATTTAATATTCAATACATACTAATAACGAAAGGTGAATACAAATCATGCCTGACTTCTGCAATTACAAGACGAGCTCAAAGTGGTTACCATAGCAGAAGCAGGACCTGTTGCTCTTTGAGGCCTCCCAGATCACCCCCTTGGGCACATCACATACAGTACTATACACCTGAAACTTATCATGAATGTGTACAATTGATAGGCATCTTGGAATTTCTTTGCATACTCATGCTTCCACTCCTACAGATATTGAATATAATATGGAGGTACCTCAAAAAACTAAAAATAGGTCTACCATATAACCCAATTATACCACTATTGGGAATATACCCAAAGGGAGCTGAGTCATCATACCACAGAAACAGCTGCATCTCCATGTTCAATGCAGCACTTTTCACAATAGCAAGGATAGGGAATCAATCAAAGTGTCCATCAACAGTTGTTGTTAGGTGCTGTGGAGTTGTGTCTGACTCATACAGACCCTCATAGGGTTTTCAATGTCTGACTGCTTCGGGATTGCCTCAGTAGTGGATTGCCATGTCCTTCTCCCACTTTTGTGGTGCTGGGAATTGAACCTGGGACTTCAGAGACTGCAGAGCAGTGCTCTACCAATTGAGCTAAACCCTAGCCCCCACCAACAGTAGAATGAGAAAAAATTATGAAACATAAACATAATGGAATACTACTCAGCAATAAAAAATGAAATAATGTCATTCGCAGCAAAATGGATGGAACTGGAAAAAATTATCTTAAGTGAATGAACACAAGCCCAAAAAGAGAAATACCATATGTTCTCACTCATATGTAGGAGCTGAATCAAACTTAAAAGAAAGAAAAAAATCCTATACATAAATTGGGACATAATAAAAAGCTCATGTAAACTTAGTGTAGAAGGGAAAATTTAAGGAGTGGAGAGGAGGGAGGAGCTAGCAAAAGGAACCGATGATTGGAGAAGATAGGAGGGGGAGGAGGGCCAACAAGAAGGGAGGAAGGGAGGAGAGGGCAACCTTAATGTAAACAGCTCAGCTTTATTAGTGTGGGAAATAATAATAATAAAAGTACCAAAAATACCAAAGGATGGCAATAATGCAAATGGACTAGATCACTCATGTAATACTGCTGAGAATGTAAAAAGATAGATCACTACAGAAAAACATTTGGACTTAAATCAAACTCGGGGAGCACGTATATAGATAAATGTTCCCACAAAAAGACATACAAGTAGAAAGAAGATCATTGGTGGGGGGGAGAATGGGGGAGGAGGGTCATGAGAGGGTAAGGAAGAGGTTATGTGAGCAATGTACAATAAAATGAATGTATGGAAATGTCACAATGAAATACATATCAGAGTGAAACTCATTAATTTGTTTTTTTAATTGGAAATTTTTAATGTACACCTTAATGTGATTCATTCTGACATGCTTTTCATTGTGACATTTCCATATATGCTTTTTATTGTACCTTGTTCATATAGGCTCCCTCTTACCCTCTTGTATGCTTCTCCCCATCCCACCCCCCATCAAAGACTTCTCTACTATTTACTTGTCTTTTTATGGTAATATTTTTCTATATATCCTTGGGTTCCAGTTATGTTAAGGCTACAAACTTTTCCTGCAGTGAACTTTCTTTTTACTTGTCAGAACTATTACATGCATTTTCTAGACCATCTATAATAACACCATTCTTAGCTTTTTTTCCTTTTATTATGATCTGACCTTTGTATAGGATTTTTGCCTTCTTATAATTTTGATTCAGCTCCCACATATGAGTGAGAACATATGGTGTTTCTCTTTCTGAGCTTGTGTTCATTCACTTAAAATAATTTTCTCTAATTCCATCCATTTTGCTGCGAATGACCTTATTTCACTTTTTCGATTGCTGAGTAGTATTCCATTGTTTATACATACCATAGTTTTTTTTAATCCATTCTTCTGTTGAAGGGCACTTTGGTTGATTCCATATCCTTGCTATTGTGAAAAGTGCATTGAACATGGAGATGCAGTTGTCTCTGTGGTATGATGATCCATCTCCCTTTGGGTAAATTCCCAATAGTGTAATAGCTGGATCATATGGTAGATCTATTTTTAGTTTTTTAAGATACCTCCATATTGATTTCCACAGTGGTTGGACTAATTTACAGCTCCACCAATAATGTAAGAGTGTTCCCTTTTCCCCGCAACCTTGCCAGCATTTGTTGTTGTTTGTTTTATTCATCTTGGCCATTCTTACTGGTGTAACATGAAATCTCAGAGTTGTTTTACTTTGCATTTCCCTAATGGCTAGGAATATTGAGCATTTTTTTCATGTGTTTCATGGCTTCACGGACCTCTTCATTAGAGAACTGTCTACTCAGTTCCTTAGCCCATTTGTGTAATGGATTATTTGGGTTTTCTTTTGGGGGGAGTTTTTTTTTCTTGAGTTCTTTATAAATTCTAGTAATTAGACCATTGTCTGATGTATAGAATGCAAAGATTTTTTTCCCATTCCATGGGAGTTTCTTTGACTCTTAATTGTTTCTTTTGCTGTGCAGAGCTTTTTAATTTCATGTAATCCCATTTATCTATTCTTGTTGCAATTTCTTGAGCAATTAGAGTCCTATTAAGGAAATACTTTCCTATGCTTATATGAGGGAGTGTATTGCCTATCTTGTCTTCTATAAGTTTTAAAGTTTCTGGTTTTATGTTGAGATCTTTCATCCATTTTGAGTTAACTCTCATGCATATTGAGAGGTTTGGGTCAGTTTTCATTTTTCCACATGTGGATGACCATGTTTCCCAGCACCATTTATTGAAAAGGCTGTCCTTTTTGCAGTTTACTTGCTTTGCTCCTTTGTCAAAAATCCAGTGGCTATAGGTGTGTTGAGGTATTTCTGGGTCTTCTATTCTGTTCCAGATGTCTTCGGGCCTATTTTTGTGCCAGTACCAAGCTGTTTTTTCTACCACTGCCCTATAGTATAGTTTGAAATCAGGGATTGTGATTCCACCTGCATTAGTTTTGCAGCTTAAGAGTATTTTGGCTATACGTGGTCTTTTGTGATTCCATATGAATTTTTGGATCATTTTATTTATTTATTAAAAATTTCCAATAAAAAGAAATCAGTAGGCCAGAGAAACATCTATACTTCCATGTTATTGAGCACTATTCAGAATAACCAAGAAATGAGAACAACTTAAATATCCATCAGCTGATGAATGGGTGAATAATATGTGCTACAGACATGTAATGAAATACTATTTACCATGAAAAGATGAAATTCTGTCATTTACAATAGCATATATACATCTGAAAATCATTATGTTATGTGAAAGGAGCAAGGCACAGAAAGACAAGGACTGCAATATCTCACTCATATGTGGAATTAAAAAATTGAACTCATAGAAGTTGAGAACAGAATGGTAGATTCCAGATAGAATAATGGGGAAGGAAAAATGGAGAAAGGTAGGTTATTGGAATGGGCACTAACTTACACTTAGAATCAAGAACTTCTGGTGTTCTATTGTATAGTAAGGTGCCTACACAAAACCATAATGGATTGTATGTCTCAAAAAAGTACAACAAAGATTTTGAAAATTTCCACCATGAAATGATAAAATGTGAGAGAGATATGTTTGCCTGATATAAATAGTATGTGTACATTTATCAAAGCATTATATATTAAGCCATTAATATGTACAGTTAAGTTGAATTAAAAAAATAAAGGAACTTCACAATATCCTTCAGACACTTGGTATTAATAATAGCCTAACATCTTGTGATCTGCACTGATTATTCTATTTAAAAATCATATTTCACTTATTTTCCTGTGTATGTGTGTTTTTGTGTTGAGTGCTTTGGTCCAGGTACAGGGATGCAGGAGAGGGCCAGAAAAGGACCAGGGTCACAGACAAAGTGGTTGATGCTATTGGGACCACAAGAGGGGAGTTGTGTTATAAGATAGATAGGGATTGGATAGCAGAGGAAGGCTGTCACCCAGCAGAGGACCACCAGGCATACGCAGAGATGACTACTCATGATGGTGGGATACTGGGGAGGCTGGCAGATGGCCAAGTATTGTTTGAAAGCCATGAGGGGCAGTAAGAATGTCTCAGTGATACCAAAGGAGAAGAAGTATAACTGGGTGAAGCAGGCTATGAATGAGATGGTTTTGGTCTGAGAGAGGAAGTTTCTCAGCATGTTGGGAACTGTGGTGTTGATGTAGCAGGTCTCCAGGAAGAAGTTGGCCAGCAGAAGGTACATAGGGATACCTATCATAATAGATATCATAGGGGATATGAAATTCATGGATTTATGCCCATAAAACCAGTCTTACTGTAACCCATGAGAGAAAAAAAGTCAAATGTGAAGACTTATTTCCAATATTCCTCAATGCTTTTTACCTCAGGAAAGCATTCCCTGTCCAAATGTGTACAACATGGTTTCCAATTTAGTTCTGTCATTTACTGCATTGACTGTAAAATGTCTGTACAACCTTTAGCTGTATGAAGTCTACTGAAAGGTAGAGAAAGTGATCAGTGGATTTGGTATATTAGTTTAGGGTTTTTGAACACTTTTTCCTTTGGCATAAGGATTACTGGAAATGCCTCTATCGTTCCACCTTATGGATGGATGTAGCATTCCACAAACACCAGCTACTCCAAGGTAGAGACGTTGGAATATCAAAGAAAAAGGTAGGAGGCCTAAAGCTTCTCCTTTCCGCTCTCCCATTTTAGGTTGGAGGGTTGGAGCTGTTTTTGAGGTGAAGGGAGAATCTTCATTAAAACTTCCCTTGCTGTGTTAGACTTTTTGTGGGACATTGTTTTCCATTGTGAGAGAGGCAAAACAAAGCCAATGAAATTGGCTAAGATTTAGTTGCCTGTAGTTTCATGTATTGTTGTTAACTTATTTTATAGATCCCCTCTGTTAATGATGGATAGTCATCTTTTAGGGCTAAATATCCAAAGTGAAAGTGATGGAGTAGTTGTAGCCATGCAAGTAAATGTAAGTGCTGAATAGAGCCTGGATACTTTTCATAAAAGGTTTTCCATGTATTAGTTACAAAAACCTTCTTTCCAGATCATTTTATGCCATACTTTAAAGGATTACTTTGACAACTGCATGGAAAGGAAGGGGTTCAGAATTTTTCAAATCGCATTCCGATTTCAGACTTCTTAAATCCTTCAAATAGATCATCTTTGTCATGGAAGAAATGAGAGTAATTTCTTTCTAGCAGGACTTCAGAGTGCCCCAGAAGCCATGAGGACAGAGTGAAAAAAAAAAAAAAAAAAACAAAACAAGAAGTATTTGATGATAATTTGTGAGGATTCTAATGACTTTGCAGTCCAAGTGGGAGTGAGTGCTTTAATCTGGTGTGCTCAATTATCTTGTTGCTTTCCTCTCCTAGTGGATGATCCTCTTTGGAAGCACCAAATATTGCTAAAACAAGGGAGAGCTGAAGGATTTGCATCCCTGCTCTTCAAGGCCTTTCTTTTTTAATCCTTTCCAGATGCCACTTCACTAAAATCTCTGTATCCCTGAAGATCTGACCTTCACTGGATCCAATTTGTGGTAAATAAAGACTGAATTTTCATGCTACTGAGACTCCTCCTTTAGAACTCCTCTCTCTCTCTTCCCTGGGCTCCACAGTTCTCTTACTTGTAAAGATGAATCTCTTCCAATCCATTTATATAACTTGAGAGGCTACTTCTTCAGCCACAGAGAAAAAAAAAAATGCAGAGCTAAAAGGCACATCTAAGAGCTATCTTACAGTTGTACCTCTTGTAAAGCCATGTCCTCATGGAAGTGGTGAGTCTGACTTGTCATCTTCTATTTTCATTGCAGTAAAAGGCAGACAGGGTAGAGGACATGGCACCCTTGGCAGCCAGTAGTCACACCCTGGGATAGATGGTGTGGCATGGTGAGGGATTTTCACTTTATTTATTTATTTTTCTGTGGTACTGTGGGTTGAACCCAGGGCCTTGCATTTGCATGCTTTGCAAGTGATGTACCACTGAGCTTCACCTTCAGACCATTAAAAAAATTTTTTTTTGAGACAGGGTCTCACTAAATTATACAGACTGCCTCTGGGCTCAAACTTGAGATCCTCCTGCCTCCACCTCCCTAGTCACTGGGATTACAAGGATGCACCACTGCACCCGACAGGATTTTCACATTACTGTGCAGCAGTGACATGTCTAGGTTGCTCTGATACCTATGGCTTATTCATCCTAGGGAATATGGTCTCCTGTGGATTCCAGAAGTGAGAACTTTCTGAGGGAAGACTGATTCCCAAATGTTTCCTCCCCTCAGGATCTAATTGCTTCTTAGGACACAGTTTCTCTAGTGGTGATCACATCAGCTCACACCATTCTTAGAGCAGATGCTTATTTTTTTTTTCATGCAACCACTTACTGTGATGTTGGTGCAAACACTAAGGCAACAGCCTGTTAGCTGGAAAAAGAGTTTCTTTTTTCTCATCTTTGTGATCTTTCACATTTGGTTTTATTTGTTAAGTCTGTCTCAGATTTTGGAATCTTCTTGTCAAAATCTGAGTTATGACATTAGAGTGCATATTCTCTTTCCTATTGTCTCACTCCATGGCTTGAGAAGGGCTAGTTCCCTTAAATATTTTTCTTGTATTTTTAAATTTTTCACAAAAGGTTTCATTTCCCTGGTCAACTGTGTGCTTTTAGTCCAGTACTGATAAGTAAGCACTGTTTCACTGTGAGCAGAATCAAAGCATGCACAAGGGAGGCGTGTAGTAAAAAGCTAAGGTTCTAGAATATACTTCCTTATTCATGGCTTTGCCTGAAGCTGTACCACTGTGGCATCTGATGTTGTCAGATCTTGGAAGCTAAGTAGGGTTGGGCTTGGTTAGTACATGGATGGGAGACTGCCTGGGAACACCAGGTGCTGTAGGCTTGGGAGAAGGACCTGACAACCCACTCCCAAAAAACAATCAGCCATTGAAAACCCTGTGAATAGCAGAGAAACACTGACAATAGTGTTTTGTCTATTGTACATAGGGTTGCTATGAGTTGGATACCAACTTGACAGCACTAACAACAACAATTCATGGCTTTAGGTTATTTTAATGTTTTTAGCCAATGTCCTTAAATGTTGGCATGGTTATTGAAATTTTCTTGCTTTGGTTAAATGAGGTGTTTCTGGAAAATGTGATACAAAATTTTATATTCCTTTATTTTCATGTTTTATGTGTTTCACTGTGTGATCATGCATGAATGCAAGCTTGGATATGCTAGTTTTCATCTCTGGTATTGTTTTGTTTTGTTTTCTTGAGGCAAGGTCTTGATATGAGACCCAGGCTGGGGTCAAATCTGCATTTCTCCTAATTCAACCTCCTAAGTGCTGAGATTATAGGCGTGATCCACCATGCCAAAGTTTTCTTTTTATTCTTTTTTTTCTTAGAAAATTTTAATGTATGTCATAATGTGATTCATTTTGACATGCTTTTCATTGTGACAATTTTCATATATTCAATTTGATAAACACTATTCATATAGGTTACCCCTTACCCTCCCCTATGCTTACCCCCTCACCCCCTTCCCATCTAAGTTTCCCATCCAAGTCTTCTCTATCTTTTACTTAGTAGTATTTTTCTATATGTCCTTGGGTTCCAGTTCTGTTTAAGATAGAAACTGTTCCTGTAGTCATCTTTGTTTTTATCTTGTTAGAACAATTACATGCGATTTCTAGTCCATTTATATTGACATCATTCTTATCTTCCCTCCCCCCTTTTATTATGATCCAACCTTTGAGTAGGATTTTTCCTTCTTGCAATTTTGAATCAGCTCCTCCATATGAGTGAGAACATGTGTTGTTTCTCTTTCTGAGCTCATGTTCATTCACTTAAAATAATTTTCTCTAATTCCATCCATTTTGCTGTGAATGACCCTATTTCATTTTTCTTGATTGCTGAATAGTATTCCATTGTGTATATATACCATAGTTTTTTATCCATTCTTCTGTTGAAGGGCACTTTGGTTGATTCCATATCCTTGCTATTGTGAAAAGCGCTGCATTGAACATGGGGATGCAGGTGTCTCTGTGGTATGATGACCCATCTCCCTTTGGGTAAATTCCCAATAGTGTAATAGCTGGGTCATATGGTAGATCTATTTTTAGTTTTTTAAGATACCTCCATATTGATTTCCACGGTGGTTGCACCAATTTACAACTCCACCAACAATGTAGAGGTGTTCCCTTTTCCCCGCAACCTTGCCAGCATTTGTTGTTGTTTGTTTTATTGATCTTGGCCATTCTTCCTGGTGTAAGGTGAAATCTCAGCATTGTTTTGATTTGCATTTCCCTAATGGCTAGGGATATTGAGCACTTTTTCATGTGTTTCATGAGTTTATGGATCTCTTCATTTGAGAACTGTCTACTCAGTTCCTTTGCCCATTTGTGTATTGGGTTGTTTGGATTTTGGGTTTTTTTTTCTTGAGTTCTTTATAAATTCTAGTAAAAAGACCTATGTCTGATGTATAAAATGCGAAGATTTTTTCCCATTCCGTGGAGGTTTCCTTGACTCTGTTAATTGTTTCTTTTGCTGTGCAGAAGCTTTTTAATTTCATGTGATCCCATTTATGTATTCTTGTTGCAATTTCTTGAGCAATTGGAGTCCTATTAAGGAAATCCTTTCCAATGCCTATATGATGGAGTGTATTACCTATCTTGTCTTCTATGAGTTTTAAAGTTTCTGGTTTTATGTTGAGATCTTTTATCCATTTTGAGTTAACTCTCGTGTATATTGAGAGATGTGGATCCACTTTCATTTTTCTGCATGTGGACGACCATGTTTCCCAGCACCATTTGTTGAAGAGGCTGTCCTTCTTCCAGTTTACTTGCTTTGCTCCTTTGTCGAAAATAAGGTGGCTATAGGTGTGTTGAGGTATGTCTGGGTCTTCTATTCTGTTCCAGATGTCTTTGGGCCTATTTTTGTGCCAGTACCAAGCTGTTTTTGCAACCACTGCCTTGTAGTAAAGTTTGAAGTCAGGGATTGTGATTCCCCCTGCATTAGATTTGCAGCTTAAAAGGGTTTTGGCTATACTTGGTCTTTTGTGGTTCCATATGAATTTTTGGATCATTTTTTCTA
>VMDO01028109.1:0-24371 GCA_007922755.1 Pedetes capensis
AAAAAAAAAAAAAAAAAAAAAAAAAAAAAAAAAAAAAAAAAAAAAAAAAAAAAAAAAAAAAAAAAAAAAAAAAAAAAAAAAAAAAAAAAAAAAAAAAAAAAAAAAAAAAAAAAAAAAAAAAAAAAAGAAAGAAAAGAATAGAAAAGGATTAAATGAGACAATATAGCTAGTATACTTTAACTACCAATTTCAAAATATATGACAATAACTATTTTATTTACAGAAAATCTTCATTATAATGAACAAAACAAGAACATGATTAGCAAAATAATTGGAATGCATGAGTTTCTAAAATACCTTTTTCTATCACCTTCTTGATTTTCTGTCAAATTCATACACACTCACTTTTTTACATGTGTTCCAATGGTAGTCAAAGCCTTAAGAAGCACCTGGGCCTGGCCAGGCATGGTGGTGTACACCTGTAATCCTAGCACTTGGAGGCTGAGGAAGGAGGATCATGAGTTCAAGGGCAGTCTAGGCTACATAGCAAGGGCCTGTTTTTCTAAATAAAGCTTTACCCGAACACAGATATATACACACAAACACACACACACACACACACACACACACACACCCCTGGTAAATAATCACTTATCATTATTATCATTATTATTATTTAAATTTTTAAATATAATATTCTAAAAGTTAGGCTTTCCTTTAACCAAAAAAATGGGTGGAGGGAATACAGAGTCAAACAGCTTGGGATACAAATCCCAGTTCTTTATCTGTCTCTTTATCTGTGAAACAAGGAAATTACAGTTCTTATATCCTAGGGTCACTGTGAGGATGAAAAATTTTTCTATAAAGCATTTATGCAATGGCATATAATAAATGCTCAACATATTCTGCTGTTATGTGCACGTGTGCATGTACACGTACACGTGTGTTTTAAGTAAATGGTCACTTCCAAGGCTTTAAACATTATCCCCCTGCTTAAAATTGTATACTTGCAGCCTCATCTCTCCTCTGGGCTCCAGATGTGTAAGATATTGTCTCCCTAATGATTCTAGACTTCTTGGACTTTTCCCACTATTTTTAGCTTCACCTTTCTAACATGGAGTAATGCCCCCAGGTCTACCATTATCCCAATCCAGCTTCCTATTTCAGTAAACAGTGCCACCACCTATGTGTTCTATCAAGAAGCCTAGAAACCATTCTGAGTTCTCTCATTCCCTTACACCTCTCTTCTAATCTATTAAATTCTAACAGCTCTCCCTCCAAAATATTTCCCTATATCAATTACTAAGATTTAACCTTTAACTTGGTATCATGCTTCTGGGGTCACATAAGACACCACAATGCACATACCTGTGCTTAGGTAAGAGCTACAGTGCCACATGTATGGCATCTGTACAGAGGTCTATTTTAACTCAGCAATACCAGTTAAGGGTTAAACCACTACAATAACTACACTCCTCTCCTTTGCATGTGCCAATATTGATATGATCATGATACTCCTCAACTCAGTCTCCAGCCTACATTTCTCCTGCAACTCAGACTCAAAGCCCAGTTCCTCACCAATGCCTGAAAGGAACAGCTTTACTGAAAGACCAACTCTCCAACCAAGGCTCCCGTCTCCCCTTACCCTAGCCACATAAGTCTTATCCAGATTCCTGGAAGAGATTCAGCCATTTCTCACCTCAGGACTTCTGTATCTGCTGTCCCTTAGGCCTGAAAGGCTCTGTGCCCACACCCTTCTCATAGCTAGCTTCTTCTAACCTTTCAGAGCTTAGCTGACATGAGAGTTAGAGAAGTCAGTAGGGAAAAGGAACCTGAAAGGAAGGAACATCAAGAGGTGAACAGATGAGTGTCAGGAATGGGGGCAGGCACTGAGAGACCAGGGGCATGTCAGTGAAGGGTGATGGGGGTGGGGAGAGAATGAAAGTAGAGGAGGGCATATGGACAAGATGGGTGAGAACAGTGACAAAATGTGAGGGTTGCAGTGAGAGGCAGGGGCTAAGTGGACATGACAGACTGGAGGGAGCTGGCAGTGACAGAGCAAGGGATCAGTAGCATGTCAGGGGCAATCTGCTAACAGGTGAGTAGTATATTGCAAGGACACAAAGTAGCAGGCACAGAGGAACCATAAAAGGAGTAACATGTATGGGGAAAGGTGACAGGTATGAAGGAAGAGATGATTGGGATGGAAGAAGGAATGGGACACTTGCGGTAAGAAGATAGGCCAGGGAAGGTGACAGAATAGAGGTAGGTGACTTGTGAAATCTGGAGCCTTATTGCAGGGCATGACAGAAAAAGGAGTGGTGATGGAAACAGATGGCAGAAACAGAAAGAGGAGTCAGTGCTTGGACAAGAGGAGTGACGACAGCAGGCACCGACAGTGAAGCATTTCACTCCCACAGGCAGGAAAGGAGTAGTGGGGGAGCACCGACAGGTTCAGGGGTCACTAACAGTAAGACAGATACTGAAAGGGGGCAAGCACTGACAATCACAGGGTCTTCCCCAATGTGACAGGCAAGGGACACTGAAGAGAGGAGGGACCTCGATAGACCAGGAGGAGATACTTTGAGGGATCACTGACAAGGAGGCTAATGATAGGTTGGAGTGGGCATTGAGAGAGGGGACACTGACAGAGATCACTGGCAGGCATAATGGGGTGTCACTGACCGGTGGGGGGAACTGCTGATACCAGGGATCACTGACAGCTGGCAGGAGTGGGAGGGTCAGCATGGGGGACAAGGGCATTAACTCTGGGGATCTTGCCAGGCAGTGGGGAAAGAGGGTCATTGAGGGAGGGAATGAGGGACAGGGACACTGACTGACTTGGAGAGGCACTGGTTGATGGGAGGCCACTCACTGGCAGGAAAGGTGCTGAGACTGACTTAGAGATGGTATGAATGAATGAATGAATGTCAGGGGCTGGGCCCATTGGCTGATAGATGGGGTGCTGACTGACAGGATGCTGACAATGGGGCACTGACTGACGGGGTGCTGATTAATGGGGAGCAATGACTGACAAAGGCGCTGACTGATGGGGCTCTGACTGTCCAGAGAGCGCTGACTGGGCGCGGACTGACGGGGACTGACGGGGAGGTGGTGGGGCACTGAATGAAGTGTTGCTGACTGACTGAAGGAGAGGGGGAAAGGGGGACGAGGACAGGGCTCTGACTGACAGGTCGCTGACTGAAGGGCCGCTGACTGACAGGGGACGGAGGGGGGCCCCCGCTGACAGGGCGCTGACTGACGGGTCGCTGATTGACAGGAGGGCGCTGACTGACTGGAGGGCGCTGGCTGACGGTGGGGGGCGCTGACAGGGCGCTGACTGACGGGTCGCTGATTGACAGGAGGGCACTGACTGACGTGAGTGCGCTGACTGACGGTGGGGGGCGCTGACAGGGCGCTGACTGACGGGTCGCTGATTGACAGGAGGGCGCTGACTGACTGGAGGGCGCTGACTGACGGGTCGCTGATTGACAGGAGGGCGCTGACTGACTGGAGGGCGCTGACTGACGGTGGGGGGCGCTGACAGGGCGCTGACTGACGGGTCGCTGACTGACGGGAGGGCGCTGACAGGGCGCTGACTGCCGAAGGCGCCGACTGACGGCGGGGGTCCCTCCCCACACCCGACCAGAGGCAGCTGCTGGCGGCCGGCCGCACTCACCTGCCCCGCGGGCTGGGGGTCGCGGCGCCTCCTCGGAAGCCCGGGTGGAGGCCAGGGCGCTGGCGGAGGCGAAGCCGAGGCGGCCTGGAGTGGGCCGCACGCACATGGGCCCGGCCCTGGGCGCGGCGCCTTCGGACTCGGGCGCGGCCGACCAGCGGCTCAGAACTGGCTCGCGGCCGCGGGCAGCGCTCGAACCGCTCCAAAATGGCGGCGGCGGCGGCGCGGGGACGCGCGCGCGCGCTGGGGGCGGGGCCTTTGCGCGGCCTGAGCGCGCGGCCAAGGGCGGGGCGGGGCCAGAGGGGCGGGGAGGGGCGGGGCGGTGGGCGGGGAGAATGGGCAGAACCACCCACCGGCGGCCTGGTGTGTCTTCGCCTGGCGAGGGAGGTCAGAGTCCTCCGCAGGCCGCCTTCTCTGCTGACGCCTCTGCCTTGCCCAGGTTTCCCGTGCCGAGCTCCTTGGCCACGTGCGTGGACACCCTGAGCAGCGACCTGTTTCCGAACCGGCTGGCAGCCCCCAGACGTCGTTCTTGGCGGGTTCTCCATAGGTTCTTGCACAGTGTTTGGCACATCAGATCCGTACGCACTTAACATCTGTTAAAAATTAATTCAAATCAGTCTCTAAAATGACAATTATTGTTTCCGGTGGCAACATGAACCATGCGAAAATATTGGGGAAAACAAATGGAACACGTAAAGAATATCTCAACACTGGTGCCAGTGACCCACTTACCATCTCTCAGCTTGCCCGTTCATCGGTCTCTGCAAAAACGCAGCTCGGTGCGGTGGCCCCCGCCTGTGTTCCTAACACTGGGGAGGCGGCAGTAGGAGGATCGCGAGCTCGAGGCCACTCTGGGCTACATAGCGAGTTCCTAGACAGCCCAGGATACACAAAGACTGTTAAAAAAAAAAAAAAAAATCTGGACCCTTCAAACATTTTTCCTCTCAGCTGACACTGCCGAAATTTGTCAGCAGAGGGCTCCGGAGAGAGGTTGCACTGGGTGCTGGGTGCTGGGTGGGCCAGGGAGGGTTTTGCTTCCCTGGTCTTGCTGCAGAATTGGCAGCACCGGCCTGCCCCGCGCGGTCTGCGGGAGTGGGCAGCAGCACCCAGCCGCCTTCCCTAGCGCTGCCCCGGCTGGTTTTATAGCAAAGGGTCTTTGGTGAGGCTTTCTTTGAACATAGTAGAGGGCCAATCTGCGGCAAGTTCACGGAGTGAGCTTCCAGGAAGTGGGAGGGAGTCAAAGGGCACCAGCCTCAGGACCCGGCGGAGGACACGCGCGTGAGCAGGCGCTGTCCCGAGGCGATCCTTCCCACACGCCCTCCGGCCCTACAGAAGCTGGAGGTGCGGCGGAATGCTGCAGAATGGAGGCTTGGGTGGGGCAGCAGATGCAGGAGATGCCCCACTGGGCCTTCTGCAGCCGCAAGCATGTGCAGCTCTCTGCCTGAACTTGGCACCCTTCCTGTCCTCAACCCAGAGTCCCTAGGTGGGCAGGAGCCCCTTCCCTCCTTTCACCCCCACCTTGGATTCATCTACAAACCTCTTCCACCCAGCGTGCTGGCCCAAGACTGGGTTTCTCTCACTCAGTTCACAGCAGCCTCTCTGTGACTCCCTGTGTCCAGGAGTCCTTGCTGTAGGCCACTCAGGGCATCACCCAAAGAGATCCAGTTCAAACAGATCAGATCACATGTCTGCCCCCCAGGGCTGGTGTCTCACACAAGATGAAAGCAACAATCCTTGTTGTGGTCCAGGAGGCTGTTTGTAATCTGATCACCTCTCCCCTACTCCTTTGGTTCCTGTCTTGATAAACTCCTGCACCAGGCCATTTGCTCCCATTGTCCCTGTGTCCTTGTGTGCTCCTTCCCCAATTATCGCTGTACTTTCTGACTTGCCTCCCAGAGCTTTACTTATTGGTCCCTTCGAAAGGGCTTCCCTGCCCCCACTACTTCGAACCTCAAGCCTACAACACACTTCACAACCCCATTTCTTGCTTAGTCTTCCCTTTGCCTTGGTATAAGTAGTCACAGTCCAAAAAGAGGACAGAAACCGCACAATGATTTCAACAAGGAAAGTTTAATATTAAAGTGACCAACAATGGGATAAATTATAAAGGAATAAAGAAAACTGTATTCCAGGAAGGATAAAACTTGGAAGAGGGTCATTGTTGTTGTTGGGTGCTGTCAAGTCCGGCTTATAGTAATCCTATGTACAACAGAATGAAACACTACCCAACACTGCTATGCACACGATCTTTTTATGTTTGAGCCCATTTGCTGCACCTGCTATGTTTCTTCTCATTTTGAGTTGTACCACATCAGCAAAAGGTGGTCCCAGGGGCTTTACTCCATTCCTGTCATTAAGATCAACTCTACTTTGAGAAGGCAACTCTTCCTCAATCATCTCTTAAATGCCCTCCAGCCTGGGAGGCTCATTTTCTAGAAGTATATCTGACAGTGCTTCTCCATTATTCATAGGGTTTTCAATGGCTAATTCCTTTGGGAGTGGGCTGCTTGGCTCTTCTCCCTGTTCTGTCTTAGCCTCAAAGCTCAACTGAAACCTGCCCACCCTAGGCGGCCCTGCTGGTATATAATACTGGTGGCATAGCTTGCAGCATCATAGCAACACGCAAGCCTCCACAGCATGACAAGCTGACAGAGAGGTGGAGGTAGAAGAAGGTATTCCCCCCAATGGAAGGTCCTTTCTTGTTAGAGAGGTGTGGGTGCAGTCCAGCTGAAGACAGATATCCCCTGGGCTGTCCCGGGTACACCCCGGGCTCTCTAGCATACAGGAGGCCCAAAGTTGGAAACTGCCCTCTGGGGTTTCTCACTGGGAGTCACCCATGAGGTGGCACTGAGGCTGAGTGGGAGTTATCCGCAGAGTGGCACCCAGACTTGATGAGGACTAATACAGGGCACATCCGCCAGCACAGCGGGCAGCTGCACAGCGGGAGCAACAAGAGAGAGCACCCAGAAACTGTGGCCCCATCCTGTGGTGAAGCAGCCTCAGGCAGAGCTGAGCACAGTGGGTGAAAAGCCCTCCAGAGGAGGCAAAGTGGGAAACTGGAGCGTTAGCTCTGAATGCACCTTCCTCTCGTCTTTACTTCCATGCCACAACAACATAATTCTACATTTTCACCTAACAAGATACCTCAACCTGCACTGAAGAAAATCCTCACTCTTTCTCCAGATGAAGACATGTCCTCCTGGCGGGCATTATACCTACCACTGGCTGTTTCAATTACTCCTCAACTGCCGTTGCTGCTCCACTGAAAATTCTCTCACGCTAAGGTCTCTCTCTTCACTAACAAGTGAAGGTAACCTCTCTCAACTTGTATATACTTTTTAATGAGGAAAAAAATGATTACTATGTGCAAATACTGTACATACTATCGCAAGGAAGAGCAAACATCCAAAACTTCTGTATTCTTTGTTGCTGTAACTGGTGCCAAGGCATAGCTGGCATGTATGGCCCTTTTTTTTTTTCTTGTGGTACTGGGAGGTTAAACCCAGACCCTCACACATACTTTGCAAGTGCTCTACCACTGAGCTGCACCCACACACACACTCCCTTTTTTGGTTTTCCTCTTGAGACAGGGTCTCACTAAGTTATACAGGCTGCCTCTGATCTCAAACTTGAGATCCTCCTGCTTTCACCTCCTGAGTTGCTGGAATTATAGACATGAACAATCATGCCCAGCTTGTATGATTCTTTAACCACCTTATGTTGTTGTTGTTAGGTGCCGTCGAGTCGAGTCCAACTCATAGCGACCCTCATAGGGTTTTCAATGGCAGATTTTTCAGGACTGCCTTGGGTGTGGGTTGCCACGTCCTTCTCCCATTTTTGCGGTGCTGGGAATCAAACTCGGGGCCTCAGAGACTGCAGAGCAGCACTCTACCAACTGAGCTGAATCCCAGCCCACTTAACCACCTTATAGCATACACAAAATGGCTAGAATAAAGCCAAGTATTTCTGACACAGAAAGGCAAACAAAATGAACTCTATGAGTTAGAATACCAAATAAAAAATATCCACCAATAAACAGAAAAAGCAAAGCTGTGATGTAAAATTAGTGATGCCTTTGGCACAGCATCAAAACAAGAATAGATGCAGCCTGTCCTGTCCTTCCTTCAAGAGCTCCCTAGTGCACCAGAGCACAGGCTGGGCACCAAAAGCCCCAGGGATGAACACAGGGTGGCCACACCTACATAAACCATAACTAAATCGCTACAGGTCCCAACAGAGAAGAAATCACAAAAGAAGCAAGAAAAAATGATTCACCACATAAAAGGGGACAGGGCACAGTGGCCCAGGCCCATCATCCCAGCAACGCAGGAAGCTGAGGCAAGAGGATCACAAGTTCAAGCCCAGAGGCAGCCTGAGCAACTTAATGAGAACTTGTCTCAAAATAAAAAAAAATAAAGAAGGGTCTGGGGGGTGCAGCTCAGTGGTAGAGCACTTGCAAGGCACATACAAGGCCCTGGGTTCAACCCCTTAGTACTGCAATAAAAAATTAATTAATTAATTAATTAATTAATTCTAAGCATGAAGGAAAAATAAAGCCTACCAATGAACACATTCTTTTTTTCTTTATTTACTTCTGGGTATATTATTAATGGCCTGCAGCTATAGCCCTGTGGCATCCGATCCCATCAGATCTCAGAAGCTAAGCAGATTTGGGCCTGGTTAGTCTTTGGATGGGAGACCCTCTGGGAACACCAGATACTGTAGGCTTGGGAGAAGAACCTGGCAACCCACTCCCAAAAATCAATCTGCTACTGAAAACCCCATGAACAGCAGAGAAGCACTGACAACAGCGTTTTAACTGTTGTATGTAGGGTCGCTATGAGTTGGATACCGACTCGACGGCATCTAACAACAACATATTATTAATATATTCTAACTATATGCTTGATATGTTGTTATTATTGTTGTTGTTGTTGTTGTCGTTAGGTGCTTTTGAGTTGGTTCCAACTCATAGCAACCTTATGTACAACAGAACAAAACACTCCCAACGCTGTGTCACGTCTGGTACTATGTCAGTGCTTCTCTGCTATTCATAAGGTTTTCAATGGCTGATTGTTTCAGGATTGTTTCAAGAGTGGGTTGCCAAGTCCTTCTTCCATTTTTGTGGTGCTGAGGATTGAACCCAGGATCTCAGAGAATGTAGATTAGCACTCTACCAACTGAGCTAAACCCCAGCCCATGCTTGATATATTCATGGCATATTATGTCAGGATTATTACAGTTATATCAGAGAGTTCTTCTCAGTAAAAATAATATTTACCCATTTTTATAAGTTCTATATAATATCAATTCATTTGTGGAAATAGGAAAAATTATGTTTTATTTTTCTATTCTTTTTTATGAGTGTATATTAATTATATAGAAGAATGAGTTTATTATGACATTTTCATATTGTTTATTGTGAGGTGCCCTCTGGTCTATTCCAACTCATAATGACCCTGTGTACCACAGAATGAAACACTCCTCGACACTGTGCCATGCCCAGTACTGTCAGTGTTTCTCTACTCTTCATAGGGTTTTCAATGGCTGATTGCTTCAAGATTGTTTCAGGAGTGGGTTGCCAGGTCCTTCTCCCATTTTGTGGTGCTGGGGATTGAACTCAGGGCTTCAGAGAGCACAGAGTAGCACTCTACCAACTGAGCTAAACCCCAGCCCCTGACGTTTTTATACATGTATATAATGTCTTTCAGTCACATCACACAGTTGTGAAAGCTGGATGTTGATTAAGGGAGACAGGAAAACAACTGATGCTTTTGAATTGTGGTGCTGGAGATGAATGTTGAATATACCATGGACTTCCAAAAGAACCAACAGATCTGTCCTAGAATAGATGCAACCAGAGTGCTTCTTAGAAGCAAGGATGGCTAGACTGCATCTGGCATATTTTGAACATATTGTCAGGAGGAACCAATCCCTGAAGATGAACATCATGTTTGGGAATGGCAGGTCAACAAAAAAAAGGAAAACCCTCAACTAGATGGATTGACACAGTGTCTGCAACAATGCGCTTAAACATAAAAAAGATTGTGTGCCTGGCACAGAATCAAGGAATGTAGGGTCGCTATGAGTTGGACCCAACTCAATGGTACCTAACAACAACAACAACAAAACAACAACATATAATGTGTAGGATTTTAAATTTTTTCTTTCTGATTTCTTCAATGACCTACTGATATTCAGAAGTGTATTGTTCAGTCTCCATGTGTTTATATGGTTTCTGTAGTTTCTTTTGCTATTGATTTCTAGTTTCATTCAATTGTGATTTGATAATATACAAGCATTTATATCTTTTTTGGGGGGGTATATGTTAAGACTTTATGGCCTAAAATGTGATCTATGGCTGGTGAGAAGAATGTATATTCCATAGCTGTTAGATAGAATATTCTATAAATGTCTGTTAAGTTCATTTGCTCTATGGTGCAGTTTAACTCTAAAGTTTCTTTGTAGATATTTTTTCTGGCTGTTCTGTCTATTGCTGAGAGTAGGGTATAGAAGTCACCCACTATTATTGTATCTGAATCTGTCTGTTCCTTTATGTCAGCAGTGTTTATTTTATGAGACTGGGTGTACCAAGTACACTGGGTATTCAGTGCATATATATTTACAATCATTATATATTTTTGATGGATTGTTCCATTTATTAAAATGTAGTAACTTTCTTTAAGCCTGCAGCCGTACTGCTGTGTCATCTGATCCTGTCAGATTTTGGAAGCTAAGCAGGGTCAGGCCTGGTTAGTACTTGGGTGGGAGATCGCCTGGGAACACCAGGTACTGCATGCTTGGGAAAAGGGCCCAGCAACCCACTCCCAAGAAACAATCTGCCATTAAAATCCCTATGAATAGCAGAGAAGCACTAACAACAGTGTGTCATCTGTTGTACATAGAGCCACTATGAGTCAGACACTGACTCAACAGCACCTAACAACAACAACAACCTTCTTTATGCTTTCTGTTTTTAGCATGAAGTCAGCTTTGTCAAAGTATAGCCACTTTTGCTTGCTTTTTGTAGTTATTGTTGTCTTGTTTTTTGTTTTTTTATTTGCTTTTTGAGACTGGGTCTTCCTATATAACACAGGCTGTCTTTGCCTCCCAAATACTGTGATTACAGACATGTACCACCATGCTTGGCATCTGGCTTGCTTCTGGATTTCATTTGCTTGGAATAATTTTTCCATCCTTTCACTTTCAGTCTGTGTGCTTCTTTACCTGTGAGGTGGGTTTCTTGTACACAGCAAATAGTTGGCTAATGTTTTTCAATCCATCCAGCCAGTCTGAAACTTTTTGGTTGTTGTTGGGGCTTGATGATTGTTTGTTTGCTTTAGAAAAAGTCTCACTGTGTATCCAAGACTGGACTAGAACTTGCTATGTGGCCAGACTGTCCTTGAATTCCTGATTCTCCTGCCTCCACTTCCCAAGTGCCAATATTACAGGTGTGCACCATCCTGACAAGCCTAATCTGTGTCTTTTAATTGGAGAGTTAAGGCAGTTTATATTTATGGTTATTATTAAGAGGTGTATACTAATTCCTCCCTTCTCCATAGAGGTTAGCTGGTTTATTGAGTTAATGTTAGATTTTTTTTTTTTTTCAGTACTGGGGGTTGAACCCAGGGCCTTGCACCTACATGCTTTGCAAGTACTGTACTACTGAGCTGCACCCCAGCCCATTTTTGCCCATTTTTTACTTTTCTTTTGAGACAGGGTCTTATTAAATTACGCAGACTGCCTGTGGGCTCAAACTTGTGATCCTCCTGCCTCTGCCTCCCAAGTCACTGGTATTACAGTCATGCGTCACTGTACCCAGCTAGTTAATGTTTGATTGTTTCCTACTTCTTGTTTATCTATTCTCCTAATGAGATTGATTCCTTCTTTTTTTTTTTTTTCCTTTTTTTTTTTTCAGTACTTGGGAGTTGAACCCAGGGCCTCACACATACTTTGTGCAAGTGCTGTAGCAATGAGCTGCACTCTAACTCCATTATTTTTTTTTTCTATTGAGAGAGTCTCCCTAAATTGCACAGGATGCCTCTGGCCTTGAACTCATGATCCTTCTGCCTAGCCTTCTGAATCTCTGGGATTACAGGTATGCACCACTGTGCCCAACTGAGATTACCTATTCTTACCCAATCTCTTGTACTCTGTATAGTTCTTTCTCTTCTATGGGTAGTATTCCTGTAAGTACCTTCTGCAAAGTTGGCTTAGTAATGAATTGCTTTAGTTTAAATTTATCATAAAAGGTCTTTATTTCTCCTTCAATTTTAAAGGATAACTTTGCTGGGTATAGCAGTATTGGTTGGCAATTATTTTGTTTCAAGGTATGAATCAATCCATGCTCTCCTGACATTTACAATTTATGATGAAAGGACTGCTGTTATTCTGATTGTTGTTGTACTAGGTGTCGTTGAGACTTATCCGGCTCATACAGACACTAGGTACAACAGAATAAAACAGTACCCAACACTGTGCCAGGAGCATGATATTTTTATGTTTAAGCCCATCATTGCAGCCACTGTGTCAATCCATCTAGTTGAAGGTATTCCCCTTTTTTGTTGACTCACCATTCTCCCAAACATGATATCCTTATCCATGGATTGATTCCTCTGAACATGTCCAAATTACCTAAGACATAGTCTAGCCATGTTTGCTTCCAAGGAGCACTCTGGCTGCACTTCTTCCAGGATGATCCATGGGTTCTTTTGTCAGTACATGATATATTTGTTATTAGTCTCCAGCACCAAAACTCAAAAGACTCAATTCTTCTTCTGTCTCCCTTACTCAATATTCAGCTATCATAAGCATATGATGGAATGGAAAATACCATGGCATGAGTCAGGCAAACTTTTGTCTTCAAAGTGACATCTTTACTGTTCAGCACTTTAAAGAGGTCCTTTACAACATCTTTTCCCAATGCAATGTGTCTTTTTATTTCTTGACCGCTGCTTCTGTGGGTATTGATTGTAGAACCAAGTAAAGCAAAATCTTGGACAACCTCATTCTTTTCAACATTTATCATGAAGTTGCATACAGACCCAGTTGTAAATATTTTTGTTTTCTTGATGTTTAGGTGCAATTCATATTGTAGGCTGTGTACTTTGATGTTAATCAGAAAATGCTTCAAATCCTCTTCAGTTTCAGCAAGCAAAGTAGTGTCATCTGCATAACACAGGTTCTTAACAAGTCTTCCTCCATCTCTGATGCCACGTTCTTCTTCATAAAGTCCAGTTTTTCAGATTACTTGCTCAGCATAAAAATGGAAGAGGTATGGTGGAAGGATGCAGACCTGAAGCACATCTTTCCTGACTTTAAACCAGGCAGTGCTTCCTTGTTCTGTTTGACCAGCTGCTTCCTGGTCCATATACAGAATCCTTATGAGACAGAAGAAAAATTGATACTTTTCAATTGTGGTGCTGGAGGCCAATATTGAATATACCATGGACAGCCAAAAGAACCAATAGATCCGTCCTAGAAGAAGTGCAACCAGAGTGCTCCTTGGAAGTAAGCATGGCTAGTAGCTTGGAAGTAAGCATAGCTAAAGTATTTTGGACATATTTCAGGAGGGACCAATCCCTGGAGAAGGAGATCATGTTGGGAGAGTGGTGGGTCAGTGAAGAAAATGAAGATCCTCCACCAGATGGATTGACACAGTGAGTACAACAATGGGCTTAAACATAAAAAACATCATGTGCCTGGCACAGTATTGGGGAGTGTTTCATTCTGCTGTACATCGATCGCAATGAGTCCGTTCCGGCTCCATAGTGTCTAACAAGAACAACAATCTGAAAATGAGATTAAGAAAAAACTCCATTCACAAATGCATTAAAATGACTAAAATACTTAGGAATAAATAAAACGAAAGGGTCATGTACCAAAAATATTAACATAGCTCTGGCAAATGCTTATCCTAAAAAATCCTGCTTGTAAGGTTAATCCTTGACTGAGTATCTAGATTATAGGAGGATTCCCAGAATTCCCAGAACTGACCAGATTGGCCTATTCCGCCTACACTGTATAAGCATATGATTTATGATGAACATCTACTTTCTTCCTTGGAATATGGAATTTGGTCAGAACCAGCCAGACTTCCCCATATGTCTGTCAACTTGTTATACTGTGGGGACTTGTGTGTTGCTGTGATGCTGAAAGCTGTGCCACCAGTATTTCAGATACCAGCAGGGCCACCCATAATGAACAGATTTCAGCTGAGCTTTGAAACTAAAACAGATTAGGGAGAAGGACTCAACAGTCCACTCACTCCTGAAACAATTAGCCGTTGAACAACCTATGAATAGCAGAGAAGCACTGTCAAATATAGTGCCAGAAAAAGAGCCCCCAGTCTGGAAGGTATTCAAGAAAACACTGGGGAACAGTTGCCTCCTCAAAGTAGAGTCAACCTTAATGACTAGAAAGGAAAAAAGCCCTGGGACCTCCTTTTGCTGATTTGGCAGGACTCAAAATAAGAATAAACAGAGGGACTTGCAACATTGGGCTGAAACATTAAAAGATCAAAAAAGATCATGTGCACAGCGCAGGGATGGGTTATGTTTCGTTCTATTGTACATAGAGGTGCTGTGGCTTGGATCTGACTCCACAGCACCCAACAACAACAGGCCAGACTATGTGACTAGATCTATATTGAATTGAACAGTGGCCTCCCCAAAATCTGTATGCACCTGGAAGTTTTGAATGTGGCCTTATTCTGAAAAATGGTCTTTGCTGATCTAATTCAGGATCTCAAGACAAAATGATTCTGGATGATGGTGGACCCTAAATTCAACAATTGTCCTTATGAGAGAAGGGGAGAAGACATGAGGGTGAAGGCAATTCAAAGGCAGAGGCAGAGACGGGAGTGATGGCAAGCCAAAGGCCACCAAAGACTGCCAACAGCCAGCAGAAGTTGGAGACGGGTTTCGAACAGATTCTCCCCAGAGCCTACAGCAGGAGCCAACTTTACTGACACCTGGCCTCTGAAACTATAGGAGAATAAATTTCTCTTGTTTTAAGCAGTCCAGTTCATGGTGATTTGTTACATCAGCCATAGAAAAAAAGAAAAGCTCCCAATAAAACCCTTGCCTGCTGAGACTCTAACGAGCTTCCCCTGTTGGCCATATTTCATGCTTGTCACTCCTTGCTGAAAAATTAAGTGCATCCAGTGTGGCTCCACTGAGAGGACGCTGGACACTCACCCCTGGTTCCCTTAAACATTGTCCCATGTGCCTTTTACTTTGGTAACTTTACTCTGTGGCCTTTTCCTATAATAAATTGAGGCTGTGTGACTTATTACAGAGCCCACACTCCTCCTGGGGATGGTCTTAGGAATCCTGACACAAGGAATACCATGATCCTGAACAGTAAATGCATTGCTCAGGAAAATGAGGGAAGACTTAAGTAACGGACAGACACGGACTTCTCATCTTCTTGGATTAATAGACTCAATATTGTTAGGATGACAATTCTCACCGAGTCCATCTATAAATTCAATGCAACCTCTGGCAAGATCTCAGTAGGTGTGTTTTGATTGTGGTTGTTGTTGTTAGGTGCCATGGAGTCGTGTCCGTCTCATAGCGACCCTTGTAGGATTTTCAATGGCTGACTGTTTTGGGATTGTCCTGGGAGTGGATTGCCACATCCTTCTTCCATTTTTGTGATGCTGGGAATCGAACTCAGGACCTTAGAGACTGCAGAGCGCCGCTGTACCAACTGAGCCCCTTGGTTGTGGTAGAAAGTGATAAGCCAACACTAAGATTTACATAGAAATGCAAAGGATCAAAAAAATAAAAAACCTTGAAAAAGAACAAACTTGGAGGACTCATACTACATGATTTCAATTTTACTATGAAGCTAGAATAATCAAGACAGTATTGAATTGATATAACGAAAAGTATACAGATGAGGGGAACAGAATAATCAGAAAATAAATCCTCACAATTATAATTGATATTTGTTTTATAATCCCAAGTGTTGGGATTACAGGCATGGGACACCATGCCTGGTTTATGATGGATTTTTGCCTTATATATATATATATATATATACATATATATATATATATTTTTTTTTTTTTTTTTTTTTTTTTTGTACAGGGAGTTGAACCCAGGGCTTTGCACCTGCATGCTCTGCAAGTGATGGACCACTGAGCTGCACCCTCAGCCCACTTTTTAACTTTTTGAGACAGGGTCTCGCTAAATTACACAGACTGCCTCTGTTCTTGAACTTGTGATCCTCATGCCTTCGCCTCCCAAGCTGCTGGGATTACAGGCGTGCGCCACCGTGCCCGGCTGTTTTGTGTATTTATTTTTGTAGTACTTTGGGGCTAAGTCCAGGGACTCACACACACTTTGCAAGTGTTCCAACACTGAGCTGTGCCCCCAGTCCATTTTTCATTTTTTGTTCTGATTTAGGTTCTCACTAAATTACACAGGTTATCACTGGCCTGGAACTCACAATCCTCCTGCCTCAGCCTCTCAGATCATTGGGATTATAGGCATATACCACTGTGCGCAGCCATGACTAATTTTTAAATAAAAGTTCTAAATCAATTCAAAATGGAAATAGTATCTTTCCAATAAATGGCATTGGAAAAATTTATTGCTCATGTGCAAAAAGAGATATTAAACTCTCATGACACATCTTATATAAAAATTAACTCAAAATGAATCATAGACCTAAATGGCAGACCTAAAAAATCCTCTAAAACCAGCCATGGTGGCACGTACCTATAGCCCAAGCTACTCAAGAGCCTGAGGCAGGAAGGTCAGTTCAGCATGGGAATTCAAGCCTGGCCTGGGAAACATACTAAGACCCTGCCTCAAAAAAGGAGTGTGTGCACTGGGGTAAAGCTCAGCCCCTGCCTGGCATGCACAAGGCCCTGGGTTCCATCTCAGTACCACAAAAAATAAAGAAGAAACATAAGAGAAATTATTAGGTTAGGAAAACACTTCTTAGCTCTGACACCAAAAGCATAATCCATGAAAAAATGTTGATAAATTAGATTTCATCAAAACTATGGTAATCTTTTGTAGAACATGGTAATGCATGCCCGGAATCCCAGCATTTGGGAAGTAGAGGCAGGAGGATCACAAATTCCAGGCCAATCTGGGCTACCTAGTAAGGCCCTGTCTCAAAAACAAAGCAAAACCAAAACAGAATAAAATTAATTTTTGTTAGTTGGGTGCCATGCAAGAGGATTAGGAGTTTAAGGTCACCCTGGGCTACATAGTGAGTTCAAGACAACCTAGTTACAAAATGAGACCCTGTCTCAAAAAAAAAAAAAAAAAGAAGAAGAAGAAGAAGCAGCAGCAGCAGCAGCAGCCGCCAGGCGCGGTGGTGCACGCCTGTAATCCCAGCGGCTCGGGAGGCGGAGGGAAGATTGCAAGTTCAAGACCAAAGGCAGTCTGTGTAATTTAGCAAGCCCCTGTTTCAAAAAGCAAAAAATGGGCTGGGGGTGCAGCTCAGTGGTGCAGCACTTGCAGAGCATGCAAGCATGAGGCCCTGGGTTCAACCCCCAGTACCGCAAAAAAAAAAAAAAAAAAGGATAATACAAATGATTTGTGAGCATATGAAAAGATATTCAATATCACTAATGACTAGGGAAATGCTAAATTGACCCACAATGAGACACACACACACACACACACACACACACACACACACACACACACACACCCCTTGAGTGGCTATCATCGAAAACTGACAAAGCCAAGTGCTGTAGAGTGTGTAGAGAAGAACTGGAGCTTTTAAACCTTGTCCGTGGACATCTGAGGTGGTACAGCCACTTTGTGTTTTGTTTTTCCAGTACTGGAGGATTAGACTCAGGGCACTCGACCACAGACTTGCACCCTCAGCCCCTTTTTTATTTTCTTATTTTGAGACAGGGTCTCCTTCAGTGACACAGATCGCCTCTGCCCTTGAATTTGTAATCCTCTTGCCTCTGCCTCCCAAGTCCCTGGGATCACAGGCATGAGCCACCATGCCAGGTGGTGCAGCCACTTTGGAAAAACATTTTGACAATCTCCTTTTTTTTTTTTTTCTTTTTCTTTTGCAGTGCTGAGGGACTGAACCCCCAGCCTTTGCAAGGGTTTTGCATACTTTGCAGGAGTTCTACCCTGAGCTCCACCCCCAGTCCCTTTTAAAACTTTTTGTCTTGAAACAGGGTCTCTCAAAATTACAGACTGCCTGCAGCCTTGAACTTGCAATCTTCCTGCCAGGCACGGTGGCGCATACCTGTAATACCAGCACTCAGGAAGCTGAGGGAGGAGGATTGTTGCAAGCTCAAAATCAGCCTAATCTACATAGTGACTACCAGGCAAGACCCTGTCAACAAGTAAATAAATAAAATAATGGGGCCCAGTCATGGAGACTGACTGGGAGGAGCCACAAGGGAAATTTCTGAGGTGATAGCAATGTTCAGGATCTTGCTAGTGCTTGGGTTACACACGTAAGTTCATTTTTCACCCTCAGTGAATGGTCCACTTAAGATTCATGCACTTCCCTGTATATAAATTTTACATAAGAGAGAAAAAACTGGAAACAAATACTAGCTAATGATGAAATCCATATACCAAAGTTCTTAGGGATGAGTGTCTGCAAACATCTTTCATATTCAACTAAAACTCAAATGGCTTGCTGTGTGTGATGGCTGTTGTTGTTGTTAGGTGCCATCGAGTCGAGTCCGACTCATAGCGACCCTATCACATCTGTAATCTCAGCACTCAGGCGGCTGAGGCAGGAGGATTGGGAGTTCAAGGCCAGTCCAGGCTACATAGCAAGACCTTGTCTCAAAATGAAAATAAGTAAATAATTAAAAATAATATGGAAGCTGGGCATGGAGGCACATGCCTGCAATCCCAGTGACTTGGGAGGTGGAGGAAGGAGGATTGCAAGTTTGAGGCCAGAGGCAGCCTGTGTAAATTAGTGAGAACTTGTCCCAAGATAAAAAGTAAAAAATGGGCTAGGGGTGCAGCTGAGTAGTGGAGTGCCCTGGGTTCAACCCCCCAGAACCACAAAATACAAAAAAAAATTTTAATTTAAAAAAATAAAAATAACAGATTAATGGATAAGTGTATAGGTATGAGATGCGTTAGGTTGTTAGATGTCATCGAGTTGGGTCTGACTCATAGCGACCCTTACAGAGTTTTCAATGGCTGATTGTCTTGGGATTGCCTCAGGAGTGGATTGCCATGCCCTTCTTCTGTTTTTGCAGTGCTGGGAATCAAACTCGGGACCTCAGAGACTGCAGAGCAGTGCTCTACCAACTGAACTAAATCCCAGCCTAGTAAGTATTAATTATAGATGTAGATTCTCTAGAGTTGATAAAGTTACGGTCATTGGACAGTTCATTCATCTTTTCTGTACATTTAAACATAAGAAGTACTAGGTGGCTAAACCCAGTGTCTCACACATGCTAGGCAAGTGCTCTACCACTGAGCTGCACCCCAAGGCCCTTTGCTTTTTTTTTTTTTTAAATCTTGAAACAGAGTCTTACTAAACTGCACAATCTGCCTCTGGCCTCTAACTGGCCTCAGCCTCCCAAGTCACTGGGATTATAAGCGTGCACCACAACACCTGGAAGAATGTTTGAATTTTTTTGATAGCTCATGATGAAGCCAAGGGAAAGCTTGAATAGCTCTCTGGACTTACCTCACTATTTGCTATTTTTGGTGGGGGTTCAGGGCTGGGAATGGAACCCAGGGCCTCCTTCATGCTAGGCAAGTGCTCTATAACTGACCTAACACCTCCAGCCCGTTCACTAGCTCTTAGTTATTGAATAATCCCTCTAGACATCCCACCTTGCCCGTTCTTAGGCACTTGCTTTTAGTTGACTTCAAAAATCATCACTTTTACCTCCGGGCACGGTGGCACACGCCTGTAATCCCAGTGGCTCGGGAGGCGGAGGCAGGAGGATTGCAAGTTCGAGATCAGAGGCAGTCTGCATAACTTAGGGAGATCCTGTCTCAAAAAGTGAAAAAATGGGCTGGGGGTGCAGCTCAGTGGTCCATCACCTGCAGAGCATGCAAGTGTGAGGCCCTGGGTTCAACCCCCAGTACCACAAAAAAAAAAAAAAATCACTTTTATAGGCATAGATAACTCCTGCGTCATGTGGGTCATGATGGTAACAGTTGACAAAGTTTGACTACACATGGGCACATCATGGATGATAGAGAAAATCTGGAAGTAGGGGCACAGACACAAAAGAACACTCTGACCTGATGAGGAGAAAGTTTATTGGCAAACAAGCAAGAGAACCAGCTCAGGCAGGATTGCATCTGAGGAGGCAGCGCACGGAGCTGAGTGAGGCTAGACTTATAATAAGGCCTTGGTCGGAGGAATGGCTGGAGGAATTTTCCCAGATGGTCTGCAGACAGTTAAATTATTTCTGTCCAGCCATGTGGTCTTTGGTATCTGGGATATTCTGACCTTGAGGCCTTGTCTGGGAACCCTTTGTTCTCAGTGGACTATTTCCTAACCTCCACTTTCCTTTCCGTACATGTCAGCCCATAAAAATCCCCACCAAACTCTATGGTGGGGTTTGTGGCAGATTTGAGACTTGCTCTTCCATATCTGCACTTAGCCACCTTGTGAATAACCTCTTGCAAAACTCATCCTTTCAGTGACTGGCACACTGCAGGTGGATAAAATGGGCCTGGTTCAGTAAGAATGACCAGGTAGTTGGTAGTTTTTATAGTTATTTATAAAATTATGGTATTTGAGTTCAATAAAATATAGCAATTATAAGGGATACTGGAGACTAAGGGTGTGGCTTAGTGGTAGAGCACTTGCCTTAGCATGTGCAAGGCCCCGAATTCGATACCCAGCACTGCACAGCATAAAAACAAAACATAGGCCAGGTGTGGTGGCGCACGCTTGTAATCCTAGTGGCTCGGGAGGCAGAGGTAGGAGGATCGCAAGTTTGAGACCAGAGGCAGTCTGCATAATTTAGCGAGACACTGTCTCAAACAGTAAAAAAATGGGCTGAGGGTACAGCTCAGTGGTCCAGCACTTGCAGAGCATGCAAGCA
Organism: Pedetes capensis; assembly: GCA_007922755.1. NCBI lineage: Eukaryota > Metazoa > Chordata > Mammalia > Rodentia > Pedetidae > Pedetes > Pedetes capensis. Next base: position 20,646 of record VMDO01028109.1, read on the forward strand.
CAAGGCCCTGGGTTCAACCCCCACTACCGCAAAAATAAAAAAAAATGTAGCTGGGCACTGTAGTGCACACCTGTGATGTCAGTAACCACAGAGGCTGAGCCAGGAAGATCACAAGTTCAAGGCCAGAGGCAGTGTGCATAAATTAGCAAGACCATGACTCAAAAAAAAAATGGGGCTGAGGGTACAGCTCAGTGGTGGAGTGCTTTCCTAGCACGCACAAGATCCGGGTTCAACTCCCCAGTAATGCAAATAAATAAATAAATAATTTTGTGACTCACCAAGTGGTCATGGGCTGAGGTTTAGTCCAGTTGATAGAGTGCTGCTGTGCGCATTCTGAGGCCCTAGGTTTGATCCCCAGCACTGCAAAAATGGGAGAAGGGCCTGGCAGCCCACTCCCCAACAAATCAACCACAGAAAACCCTATGGATAGCAGAGAAGCACTGGCATAGTGCTATGCATGGCACAGTGGTGGGGAGTGTTTTGTTCTGTTGTACATAGAGCCACTGAGTTGGGTTAGACTTGATGGCACCTAACAAGTGGCCATACACTCACATTTCCCTGGTTGGGATCATGTGACTAATCTTGGCTGATGGATTTCTAGGACAAAGAAATTAAAAGTCAGCGGACAAAAAGGGTAGGGGGTGGGGGTGGTAATCTTTTCTACTCCCATGTGTTTCCAAAGTATAGTCAGTTCCAGAATGCCACGTGGCCTTCCCACCAGTGCATGTGAGGCAGAATAGAAAAACAGGAAAATCTAGGGGTCTTGAAGAGGAAAAGAGCTTTTACCCAGGATCTAATTTAAATCTCACTGGCTGAAAATCAAGACTTCAACACAACTACCAAGAAAACTGCTATGTGAACTGCCTGCATAGACACATTATTTTGAGAGCTATTTTAAATGAAAATGTTAAAATAGCAATAGGACATGGCTAGGATCAAAAGTGGGCTGGATTTAGCTCAGTTGGTAGAGCGCTGCGCTGCAATCTCTGAGGTCCCGAGTTCAATTCCCAGCACCGCAAAAATGGGAGAAGGGCCTGGCAATCCACTCCCAAGGCAATCCCGAAACAGTCAGCCATTGAAAACCCTATGAGGGTTGCTATGAGTCGGATACCGACTGGACGGCACCTAACAACAACAACAGGATCAAAAGGTATGTGACACTTGAGTTTAACCTTAATCTCACAAATAGGATTACAAGCCATGTTTGCAGTCAACACATGCCTGGACAACTCCTTTGTGACTCTTAATCCATAAAGCTATAAAATGTAGCTCGTGGACCACCCTAGAGTTTCATTTTATCTTATTGGCACCTCCCTAAACCTTAAAGATGTACCTTGCAAAGCCAGAAAGTTTCTACATATCCATTGTGAAAACGCATAATGGTTCTTCCAGTCTCTATCTTGGATGTGTACTAATAAACTCACTGTCACACTCTCTGACTCATCCTGAAATTTATTTCTTTGAGGAAGCTAAGGACCCATCTTAACCTGAGTGGAGGTCTCTACAAACGGACCTCCTCAGGACAGGTGCAATGCTGGACTATAGCTCTGTCTCACCACCGCTAACACACAATGCTGAAAAAAACCACTGAGGACTTGTGGACTGTTGCTGTTACCAGAGATTGGCTAGAAGTGGAGAGAGGCAGGTACTGGAATCTGGCAGCGAAACCCTGGTTCTTATATCCGGGGTATAAAAGAATTTATACCCAACGCAGAAATTGTATTAGAGAGTATGTTGTTGTTGTTGTTGTTGTTGTTAGGTGCCGTCCAGTCTGACTCATAGCGACCCTATGTACAGCGGATCGAAACACCGATTCTGTACCAGGCACTCGATCTTATTTATGTTTAACCCCATTGTTGCAGACACCGTGTCAATCCATCTGGTGGAGGGTTTTCCTTTTTTGCATTGACCTGCCACTCTCCCAAACATGATGTCTTTCTCCAGGGATCGGTCCCTCCTGACTACATGTCCAAAATGTGTAAGATGCAGTCTAGCCATCCTTGCTTCCAAGGAGCACTCTGGTTGCACTTCTTCTAGGACACATTTGTTGGTTCTTTTGGCAGTCCATGGTATATTCAGTGGACGTCTCCAGCACCATAATTCAAAAGCATCAATTCATTTCCTGTCTCCCTTGTTCAATGTCCATTAGAGAGAACAGAATAGGTTTATTAAAGATAGTGAACTTGTGAGGAATTACAGGGGAAACTGAGGCACCTGGAAAGGCTTATGTAAACCTGGAAAGGAAACTGGAAAAAGCTGCATCCTACCTCCCCCTGGAAGGTGAAGAAGCCTGACAACAGGAGAAAGGCTTCCAGAAGGAAAAGTACCTTAGAAGATGGCAGTCTGAGCGCCAGGCAAGGTGGCGCACGCCTGTCATCACAGCAGCTAGGGAGGTAGAAGCAGGAGAATGGCAACTTCGAGACCACTCGAGGCAGTCTGCGAAACTCAGCGAGACCCTGTCTCAAAAAGTCGGAAAAAAAAAAGGGGGGGCTGGGGGTGCAGCTCAGTGGTCCACCACTTGCAAAGCATGCAAGCGCGAGGCCCTGGGTTCAACCCCCAGGACAGCAAAGAAGAAGGGGGGGGGGAAGAGGAGGAGGAGAAGAAGAATGCGGCGCAGCCAGCCGGAGAAGGGAGAAGCGTGCGCGTGGTTGCTAGAGAAAGAAGCAGGCAAGAGGAAAGAAGAAAAAAGAGGGCAGATGCACGTCCCCTCTACTTTTATTTAAACTAGGGCACGCCTAGTGTGACATGAGCCCTGGGCGCCCAGCCTGGGAGCCTAGCGCAATGTGGGCCCGGGCCTTTGTTTGGTGGACAGCGGGCGGGCTTGGGTAGGGTGTGGGACGCACTTGAAAAAGCCCTTCCGATGTCGCCGTGGCCGCTTCATCGGCGGGAGCTATTTTGAATCCCCTTTCCCTCCACACCGCCTGCTGCTGCCTAAGCCAGCCTGCCACGTGCGTGGCCGGGCCAGGCCTGAGCTGCCTGGAGAGGAGCTGTCAAAGGCCCGAAGCGCGCCCCCTCCGCTCCCACCGCGACTGGCGCTGGGACCCGGGGCCGGAGGTCCACGCAGGAGGCGCCTCGGGCTCAGGCCCCGCCGCCCGCGCACGCCAGCCCGCGGCGGTGCCTCCGGAGCTCATGGCAGCTCCACGGGCCGCGCGCGGAGCGAGCATGGCGCGGAGCACCGGCGGGACTCGGCGGTGCAGACGGGGACGCGAGGCGGCTGCGGCCGCGGCCAGGCTGCAGCCCTGCGCCGCAGCTCGCGCGAAGCCCCGCCCCGGCCTCGGGTGGGTCGGGTCGGCCCGGCCCGCGCCGCGCGAGGCGTGCGCTCCTCCAGCCCCAGGGGGCGCGCGAGGCAGCCATGGGCCGCTCTGTCCGCAGCGGCTGCTCGACTGCTCCGAGGCGGCCCGCTGAGCGCCCGCGTTCCCAGGCAACGTGCGGCCGCCGCCATGGAGGCCCGGGTGGGAGCCGGGCCTGGAGCCGGCAGCGGGATGGACGCGGCCGGGGCGCCCTCCTCGGGCCGCGCGGCGCGGGCGGCCCCCTGGGCGCGCTTCTCCGCCTGGCTGGAGTGCGTGTGCGTGGTCACCTTCGACCTGGAGCTGGGCCAGGCCCTCGAGGTGAGTGGACGCGGGACGCCGGGCCTGCGCGCCGCCCCCACTGCGCTCCTCCCTCCTCTGGACGCCCCTCCCCCTCCCGGCGCCCCTCCCTCTCCCCCCGCGCCCTTCCCTCCCCCCT
>VMDO01028110.1:0-15000 GCA_007922755.1 Pedetes capensis
TGAAAAGTTACCTTTGTGTGCATCCTTTGAGAAGTTTAGAAATGTTAAATTTACCAGATTTCTATATATGTATATACTTTGCTGCTAAATATTTAGAAGAAAAACAAATGTGGAAAAAAGTGTTCAATACCTTTCCAAATGATCCCTGACCAAGAACCTTGAGCAACTCGAACTGTGCAGGATCTGCTTTCTCATATCCTTCCTTAACATGATGAATAATAGGGATTTCTTTAACAACACCTTCATCCTGTAAAAATTAAACCCAAACAGTATTCAAATGTAGTTCCAATATTTTGTGATTAGCTCCATTTAAAACCAGAAATCGTACCAGAAATTATGATACCCAACTCCATTAGGCTAGTACAGTTTTATGGGCTACTTACCAATATCTCCATTTTCCTGTTTTCTAACTTAACATACATATACATCACTACCACCATCTACTATATAATTTCATGTACATGGAAGTATGTGAAATAAAATTTATGCTTCAGCTTTCCAACTAAGTAGCAATAAAATGAAAGTGTTAACAGCTAAGAGTCTCAAGACCCTCCCTGGACTGTAACTTATGAGGCAGAGGCAGAGAATGTCAAGATAAAACCTTGTAAATTGTGGGGCATGGCAAAAATGTAACCTCAAAAGCTCCTTTAAATAGTATTTTATTATAAGTTGTTGTTAGGTGCCATCAAGTCAGGTCTGACTTACAGTGACCCTGTGTACAACAGAATGAAACACTCCCCAACACAATGCCATTTCCGGAACTATGTCAATGATTCTCTGCTACTCATATGGTTTTCGATGGCTGATTGTTTCAGGAGTGGGCTGTCAGGGCATTCTCCCATTTTTGTGGTGCTGGGGATTGAACCAGAGCCTGAGAGCAGGCAGAGCAAGCACTCTACCAATTGAGCTAAACTCCAGCCCTATTTTACTATATACTCTTTCAAATATTTAAATGACTAACTAGCCATATCAATGCAAAAGAGAAGCATATACAAAATTTTCAGAGCCCATGTAAATGTCCCCAGGCCATGACCTTTTATTCAAAATTTGAATATAAATTGTATGCCAGATTTCCTACCACGTGATTGAGGCAGAAAAAAAGCCACTCAGATCATGTTTCTAGCCCTAGATGCAGGCCTCTACTCTGCTGTGATGACTACACTCAAGTGAGTTGTAATCCTAGTCCCTAGAGAAAGTACAGTAGCTAGGATGAAAAAACCCTGAAATGCGTTACATATCACAAAGTAACAGTGCTAAAGGAATATCTCATCCAACCCTCTCAGCATATAGAGAAGAAAACTGAGACTCACAGACTTTAAGTTCATATTACTAGTTAATCAAAATGTCTAGAAGTCTTGATAGCTTTCCATTATACCATATTAATTCTCATCTGGAAGGTAAAAATGTGCTTGATCAATTTATCCATCAGTTCTTGGATTAATCAATGCTGGTTGTGGCTAAAGTGGAAAAGAATATAGTCTCCTGAGCTAAGGTTCATGGCAGATAAAATAACTTCAATTTCACACAGGTGGTCAAATATTCACTCTCTCAAGAGAGGTACACAGGCAGAGGAAATTTAATTTTAGGTATTAGGAACCATTACTAGGTATAAGGAACCACTACTAAATCAATCAGAAATGAATAATAATCAGCTTTGAAAGTATGTCAATGGTTTTTCTCTTCCTCACATCCCATTCTCTCAGGTTGTTTTTTTTTTTTTTTTTTTTTTTTGACAGGGTCTTTCTCTGTAGCCCAGGCTGATCTAGAACTCACTATGTACACCAGACTGGCTTCAAATTCCCATCAATCCTCCTGCCTCAGCCTCCTGGTGTGCTCATATTACAGATGTATGTTACCACATCCAGCTATGGATGTTTCTTATATATCAAAATAGCATTAGTGATTTACAAATATACTTTTTAAAAAAATAATTTGCTCTGAGTGAGGTTCCCCATTTGGAAGAGACTTTATTAAAATAAAGAAAATTTTAAAATGGAAATATATATGCTTTATAGCTAACATTTTGGAATTCTATTGAAGTTTGGCTTATCTGCATGTACCTCTACAATATATATACATCAAAATCAACAACAGATTTTATACTCTTATTAATACTACCATTGAGTTTTTACCACATATTATGAACATATTACCAGTCTCCAATAACAGAAGTTTTGTTCAGTGGAAAGAACACCATAAGAAGGGTGAATAGTGTTTAAATTTTGCCTCTACCTCTGCCATGTATAAGCTAAGCAACCTTGGCCAAATTATAAATCACTTTCTGCTTCAACTTTATCACATGACAAAGGAGTTTTGTTACGTGGGTCTCTAAAATCCCCCTCTAGGCCTGTGATTCTATATGGAATAAAATATACTATTTTTATGTTAAGAAGGCACTTCAGGCCCCTGGCATGTTTAAGATCATCATGGTAAACAAGGATCATAATGACATCAGTTTTTTTTAAAGTGTGCTGAGTTAGAAAACAAGTATACTCCAATTGTTGTTGTTGTTAGGTGCCATGGAGTCGGTATCCAACTCATAGCAACCCTCACAGGGTTTTCAATGGCTGACTGTTTCAGGATTGACTTGGGAGTGGATTGCCAGGCCCTTCTCCCATTTTTGCGGTGCTGGGAATTAAACTCTGGGCCTCAGAGACTGCAGCGCAGCGCTCTACCAACTGAGCTAAATCCCAGCCCGCCATACTCCAATCAGTTTCACCAAATCTAAGCAAGACTTTCAAATGAAATCTAATGTCCCTTACTAAGTTTATTAAAATTCACACATGCTCATCCTTTAAAAATGCAGTTATGTCTTTCACTTTTCAGCAGTAGTACCCTAAAAAACTTCTAACAGGAAAATGCCACTAGATGAGAAAGGCCATTCTTCTCAGTAGACAGCCACCATATAATATTTTACATTGTATCCTAACAACTTGTCTTTCTTTCCACTGGATTTTGATTTCTTAAAAACAACTATTACTACATTCATCTCTGTGTTTCAAACACTTTAGCACAATATTTATTTGATCCAAAGAAATTCTCTTAATTTTATAAAAAGAAAAATATACTTTTAAAAAGAAGCCTCTTACCAAACACACAAAAAGGTAACTTTGAGATAATGTTAATTTGCTTAACTATAGTAATCATATATCTATGCATCATCTTGTACAATTTAAATATATACAAAAGATTTTAAAGTAAAATTAACCAATAAAAATGCCAAAATTATTTTAAATATCTTTTTAAAAAACAAAAACATAGATATCCAGAATTAATTTATATATATATATTATATATAATATATTATATATAATATTATATATATATATTATATATATATATTATATTATTATAATATATATATTATATTATATATAAATATATATTATATTTATATAATATAATATATATTTATATATAAATATATATTTATATATTTATATTTATATATACATATATAAATTTATATATATTATATATAAATATATAAATAAATAAATATATTATATATATATATGAAAATAAAACAGGAGATCCATTCTGGCTAATGGAACCATGTGAATTTGGAATTTGGACTACAGCTAACCTTGTGGTAACAGTATTTCTGAATTTAATCAAGCATTTCCCTTAGAGTATGAGGAATATAAACAATTTTCCAGATTATTCATCATTATTATTTTTACTGGACTGTTGTATTCAACACAAATGAAGGGCACAATACCCTAGAAACTGTACGCTTTTACATGTTGATATTAACATACTGCTTGGTAATTTGCCTTTTTAAGTAAAGGCACATGTTCCTAGGTAAACTACTACTACACATTATCTTAGTAAATTATGATGAGTTTGCCTTTAAGTAGACAGTAGTTTATAACGCCTGGCTCCATAAGAATCACGTGAAGAAAGAATACTCATTTAATAGACCTGTTTGGATCCCACCCTCAGAGAATATGGTTTAATAGAACTAGATTAGGGCTCAGGCATTTCTATCTTTAAATCTCCCCAGAAGATTCTGAAACATGAATGGGACTGAAAAAAAAAACATTATTGGGTATTAAAACTTTTGGCTTCCCTCATCTGCACTGAGTAAAGAGGAATTGTTTGGGGCCACATATAAATTATATAATGTAGTTAGTGCATATATGTAATAGGGGAGGTCACAAAGAAAATAAATGCTAAAAACCATAATATTAAAAGACTTTGTGGGGCCACATGCAGCCTAGAGGCTGCAGGCTGGACATGTCTGATGTAGGTGCTTCTAAGATAGGAAGACAAAATTATATAAATACAGATAGATATACAAACATATGCATACATACATACCCACATATACACAAATATGCACATATTTACTTGTGTTCAGATACTTCTTACAGAGCTCTTATATCAATTGTATGACACTACCTCTTTTTTTATTATCAAAGTATCTAAGAGCCTCTTGTGTCGCCATCTCCAATACTGGTTGTTCTGATTTTTTATCCTCCAAATCCCATTCTTATCTATTGCTTAAAACTTCTATCCTTCCCAAGACTATGTTCATTAATGTTTACAATTACAATGTTCTTTTTTCCTTAGTTATCTGAAACCCTCTCTCCTCTCCGCCTTGGATTTTTCAGGTTCTGCACCATTTCAAAAGCTTAAAAATAGCAATAATCTAGCTTAAAATATCAGTGATCCATTTATTTTTTCCTAATAGAAAATCACCCTCAAAAATTCTCTAACCTGGTATAACAAAGTTGTAATATATCATCTTATTTTCTCATACGTAAACTCTTTTTTATTGGAAATTTCTAATGTACACCTTAATGTGATTCATTCTGACATGCTTTTCATTGTGACATTTCCATATATGCATTCTGATGTACATTATTCAAATAGGTTCCCCCTTACCCTCCGTTATGCTTCCCCGCACTCCCATCCTCCCCATCTAAGTCTTCTCTATCTTTTACTTGGTAATATTTTTCTATATATCCTTGGGTTCCAGTTCTATTTAAGATAGAAACTTTTCCTGTAGTGGTCTTTGTTTTTTCTTGTTAGAACAATTGCATGCATTTTCTAGACCATTTATATTGACATCATTCTTATCTTTTTCCCCCTTTTATTTTGATCCGACCTTTGAATAGGATTTTTCCTACTTATAATTTTGATTCAGCTCCCACATATAAGTGAGAACATGTGGTGTTTCTCTTTCTGAGCTTGTGTTCGTTCACTTAAAATAATTTTCTCTAATTCCATCCATTTTGCTGCAAATGACCTTATTTCATTTTTTTTAATTTTTTTATTATTTTATTGGAAAATTTTAATATACAACCTTAATGTGATTCATTCTGAAATGTATTTCATTGTGACATTTCCATATATGCATTTTGTTGTACAGTACAAAGATAAGCTCCCCCTTACCCTCTAGTGCACTTCCTCCCCCCATCCCATCCCTGACCAAAGACCTCTCTTCCACTTTTTGATTGCTGAGTAGTATTCCATTGTGTACATGTACCATAGTTTTTTATCCATTCTTCTGTTGAAGGGCACTTTGGTTGATTCCATATCCTTGCTATTGTGACAAGTGCTGCATTGAACATGGAGATGCAGGTGTCTTGGTGGTATGATGACCCATCTCCCTTTGGGTAAATTCCCAGTAGTGTTATAGCTGGGTCGTATGGTAGATCTATTTTTAGTTTTTTAAGATACCTCCATATTGATTTCCACAGTGGTTGGACCAATTTACAGCTCCACCAACAATGTAAGAGTGTTCCTTTTTCCCCCCGCAACCTCGCCAGCATTTGTTGTTATTTGTTTTATTGATCTTGGCCATTCTTACTGGTGTAAGGTGAAATCTCAGAGTTGTTTTGATTTGCATTTCCCTAATGGCTAGGGATGTTGAGTATTTTTTCATGTGTTCCATGGCTTTACGGACCTCTTCATTTGAGAACTATCTACTCAGATCCTTTGTCCACTTGTGTATTGGGTTGTTTGTTTTTGGGGGAGTTTTTTTCTTGAGTTCTTTATAAATTCTAGTAATTAGACCTTTATCTGATGTATAAAATGTGAAGATTTTTTCCCATTCCATGGGGAAAATGAAGATTTTTTCCCATTCCATTGTGAAAAGCGCTGCATTAAACATGGAGATGCAGGTGTCTCGGTGGTATGATGACCCATCTCCCATCTCCATTCCATGGGGGTTTCCTTGACTCTGTTAATTGTTTCTTTTGCTGTGCAGAAGCTTTTTAATTTCATGTAATCCCATTTATCTATTCTTGTTGCAATTTCTTGAGCAATTGGAGTCCTATTAAGGAAATACTTTCCTAAGCCTACATGATGGAGTGTGTTGCCTATCTTGCCTTCTATAAGTTTTAAAGTTTCTGGTTTCATGTTGAGATCTTTTATCCATTTTGAGTTAACTCTAGTGTATATTGAGAGATGGGGGTCAGCTTTCATTTTTCTGCATGTGGATAACCATGTTTCCCAGCACCATTTGTTGAAGAGACTGTCATTTTTCCAGTTTACTTGCTTTGCTCCTTTGTCAAAAATCAGGTGGCTATAGGTGTGTTGAGGTATTTCTGGGTCTTCTATTCTGTTCCAGATGTCTTTGGGCCTATTTTTGTGCCAGTACGAAGCTGTTTTTGCAACCACTGCTCTGTAGTATAGCTTGAAGTCAGGAATTGTGATTCCACCTGTGTTCGTTTTGCAGCTTAAAAGTGTTTTGGCTATACGTGGTCTTTTGTGGTTCCATATGAACTTTTTACTCACATACTCAACAAATCAATAACATTCATTCGTTAATATTTTGTGTTATACACTGGTAATACAAAGGTAATTCACGTACTTCAAGATAGGGAATTTTGTCGGAAACATCACTTTTTGCCTTTAAAGAAACAAAAAGATATATGCATGTTATGGGCTAAAACAGGTCCTCTCAAAATTGATCCATTAAAGTCCTAACAAACAATATCTTAAAATATCACTGGATCATTGTTGTTGTTATTAGGTGTCGTTGAGTCGGTATCTGACTCATAGTGACCCTATGTACAACAGGAGGAACACTATTGTCAATGCTTCTCTGCTGTTCATAGGGTTTTCAATGGTGGATTGATTTTTGGGAGTGGGTTTCCGGGTCTGTCTCCCAAGGCTATATAGGACCTGATGTTCCCAGGCAGTCTCCTATCCAAGTACTAACCAGTCCTAATCCTGCTTAGCTTCTGAGATCTGATGGGATCGGACGCCACAGGGCTACAGCTGCAGGCATCATTGGATTGTTGTTGTTGTTGTTAGGTGCTGGTTGAGTAGGTATCCGACTCATAGCGACCCTAGGGACAACAGGCGAAACACTATTGTCATGCTTCTCTGCTGTTCATAGGGTTTTCAATGGCAGATTTATTTTTGGGAGTGGGCTGCCGGGTCCTTCTCCCAAGCCTGCAGCACCTGGTGTTCCCAGGTGGTCTCCCATCCAAGTACTAATCAGGCCCGACCCTGCTTAGGTTCCGAGATCTGATGGGATTGGATGCCACAGGGCTATGGCTGTAGGTATCACTGGATTAGGGGCCTTTAAACAGGTAACTAAGGTGAAATAAGGTCATATGGGTGGGACCTAATCCAGTATGACTAGTACCCTTATAAGAAGAGGAATTCAGGACACATTCACACATAGGAAAGATTGTATGAAGGCAGAGAGAAAAGAGAAGCCATCAACAAGCTAAGGAGAGAAGCCTCAGAAAAAGCAGCCCTGGTGATACCTTATTCTCAGACTACAGACTCCAAAATTGTGAAAAAATAAGTTTTTGTTGTTTAGGTCACCCAGTCTGTGATATTTTGTTATGGTAACCCTAGCAGACACACACATACACACACACACACACGGAGTACTTAATTTTAACTGGGGCTGGGATTTAGCTCAGTTGGTAGAGCGCAGCTCTGTAGTCTCTGAGGTCCCAAGTTTGATTCTCAGCACTAGAAAATGGGAGAAGGACATGGCAATCCACTCCCAAGGCAATCTCGAAACAGCTATTGAAAACCCTCATTGAGGGTTGCTCTGAGTCGGATACGACTGGGCAGCACCTAACAACAACAAGAATCTTAACTGATCGGTGAAAACAAAGTTGCTACTGTGAAATATTTAACAACTTGCAAACTGAGACCACGATATTTTCCACACTAAATGACAAATCTGAGGCTTGTTGTTGTTACTAGGTGCCATCAAGTCAATCCGACTCATAGCAACCCTATGTACAACAGAACGAAACCCTCTGTAACACTGGGCCATGCCTGGCACTATGTCTGTGCTTCTCTGCTATTCATAGGGTTTTCGTTGGCTGATTTTTTCAAGAGTGGGCTGCCAGGTCCGTCTCCCACTTTTTGCAGTACCCAAGCTCAAAATAATTGTTGATATTTAGAAAAAGTATGAAGGCTCAACCACAACCAAAATAATGTGCTCTGATTCTATACTCTGTGATATTTTTTTTCTAAATCCAGGGAAACAACAATGTTGTAACACTGGAAAAAACACATTGATAATATACAAAATGAACCCTGAAGTATGCTACTGTTCCAGTCATTTTACAACTGGTTTGTTTAGGGAGAAGAAACTACCTGTTAAAAATAAATAAAAGGAACTGATGACAATCTATCGGCAATATGTTATACTTCAATTATAATAGTTTCACAAGACTATAGAACTCCAGAAAATAAGTCAAAACAAAAGAAGGGGGATTTGTAAAACCTAAATCTGTTGGGCCTGCAGCTGTAGCCCTGTGGCATCCGATCCCGTCAGATCTTGTAAGCTAAGCAAGGTTGGGCCTGGTTGGTACCTGGATGGGAGACCACCTGGGAACACCAGAAGCTGTAGGCTGGGAGAAGGACCTGGCAACCCCCTCCCAAAAATCAATCTGCCATTGAAAATCCTACGAACAGCAGAAAAGCACTGACAATAGTGTTTCCCCTGTTGTACAGAGGGTCACTATGAGTCGGATACCAACTCGACGGCACCTAACAACAACAACAACAAAATCTGTTGGGTTTTATGTAATAATGCAACATCCATCTCTTCAAATATTTGCTATATTTGAAGGAAGATAGGCCAGTTTGGCAAAAAACATGAAATTTTAAGAAGCATTAGTTGTGGATTTGTTAAAAGCACGTGTGGAGACACAGAAGAGCAGCTTCATACACTCTTCTCATGCAGAGAGTAATCCAGAGACACTGAAAATGAAGTCAAATATCAGCATTCTTTGAAAGAAGGCTAACAGTAGTAATAATGTAAATGCCAAAATGCCACTAGGTTTGAACTAAACACATCAAAATGATGTAAAAATCGGAAAGCAATTGCACAATGTTAAGGTTTGAGAAATTTTATATTGATGACTGGAAACCAAAGAAAGGTGACAAACTAATTCCTACTCGTTTTGGTTTATTCTATTTACAAGGATAATCTCCTTGGTTCCCTCCTCTATAAAATGGAAATAATACTTGATCTATCCATTTCAGATCTCAGTTACATGAGGATCTACTGAGAACTTTGAAAACAACAAAATGTCTATAAAAACTGAAGTGATTTATTTATATATATATATATTTTTTTCAATACTAGGAGGTTCAACCCAGGGCCTCAAGCACACTAGGCAAGTGCTCAACCACCCCAAACCCCTTTTTCAGTATTCATTTTTAAACAAGATCTTGCTAAGTTGTGCAGGCTGCCTCTGACCTCAAACCTGTGATCTTCCCGCCTCAAACTCCCAAGTAGCTGGGATCACAGGTGTGTGCATTAGTGCCCATTTTAAGTTATTTTACTTATTTATAATATTTAGCTTTGCATACTGTATCGCACAACATAAACTCCAACTTATAGTTACTATCCAACAACTTTTAGTTGAGTAATTATTCATCTAAGAGTTTTGCATATTTGTAGTATAAAGGTTCCAAATTTTACAAAAAGAAAAATGAATAGAAAGCAGAAATAAAAATCAGAATTGCAAGTGAACAAAAACATTGAAGCATAACTAGGCTAAATGTTCATTCAATGGAAAAGCAAATGGAGGAAAAATCTACCATACAGGAAGTGGACACCCCTCCTACCTATCAAGAATGTTTTTAAAATGTGAAATTTAGGGATTACAAATGTCTACCAACAGATGAATGGATTTAAAATGTGGTATATATACACAAGCCTGCAGGCGTAGCCCTGTGGCATCTGCAGTCCTGTGGCAGTCGATCCCATCAGATCTCGGAAGCTAAGCAGGGTTGGGACTGGTTAGTACTTGGATGGGAGACTGCCTGGGAACACCAAGTGCTGTAGGCTTGGGAGACAGACCCCGCAATCCCTCCAAAAATCAATCTGCCATTGAAAACCCTATGAACAGCAGAGAAGCACTAACAATAGTGTTTCTCTGTTGTACGTAGGGTCGTTATGAGTCGGATACTGACTTGATGGCACCTAACAACATACATACATACACAACAGAATATTATTCAGCCATAAAGAAAAATAACCCAGACTCAAAGAGAAATACCTCATATTTTCACTCATATTTGGAAGCTAGACCTACCTTAAAGGAAAAAAAAACACTGTGTGTGTGTGTGTGTGTGTGTGTGTGTGTGTATGTGTGTGCACACACATATGCATATATATAATTGTATGTATCCAAGATTGGAAAATACAAAGGGACTCATCTGAAAGGGGTAGGAGATGAGGGGAAGAAGAGGGGACAAGTGGAAGGAGGAGGGGGGTGACATGGGTGTAAAGAGGGAGAGAACAAGTACAAAGTACTGGATGCAATTGCATGAAAATCCCAAAATGCAACTCATTAAACTTTATGCAAATTAAGTTTTAAAAAGAAAAAGAAGTTTAGGGATTCAAATATCAAGAAATTAGTTTTGATTGTTCATTTTCACTTAAATGTTAACATTTACATTTCTAGATAATAAAATATAAATTGATTCAGAAACTAAACACAGTGCTGACCTTGCACTACTGGAACCAACAAAGTATATAATTGATTACCGATTCTTCTTAAAAATTAAGCAAATATTGATAATATTAAAAATATGTATTTTAGCCAGGCATGGTGGCTCACACCTATAATCTCAGAGACTCAGGAGGCCGAGGCAGGAGGATTGCAACTTTAAGACCAGAGACAAACTGCATAACTTAACTGAGACTCTGTCTCAAAAATTTTTTTTAAATGTAAAAAATGAGCTGGGGTTGCAGCCCAGTGGTGAAGTCTTGCAAAGCATGCATGAGACCTTGGGTTCAATCCCCAGTACTACAAAAAAATCGTATTTTATTTCAGAGAATAACAAATGTTCCATAAATCTTTAAAAGTAAACTTAAATGAATCATAAACTACCAAATAGAAGACAGTTATGTTTATCTTAACAACATACATGAGATTAACTCATGCCAGGCATCTACTTGTACATAGGATCACTATGAGTCAGAGTCAACTCGATAGCACCCAACAACAAAGGCATCTACTAAAAAAGAACAACACATTTTTTCTAACTTTGACATTGTAAGGAGAAGCAGGGGACCAGGTAGTGAAATATTATGTTTTATCAGTGACTTGTTGGGCTGGGATTTAGCTCAGTGGGTAGAGTGCTGCGCTGCAGTCTCTGAGGCCCTGAGTTCAATTCCCAGCACTGCAAAAATGGGAGAAGGGCCTGCCAATCCACTCCCAAGGCAATCCCGAAGCACTCAGCCATTGAAAACCCTATAAGGGTCACTATGAGTCGGATACCGACTCAATGGCTCCTAACAACAACATCAGTGACTTGTTAATACTTAGCAAACCTGTAGGTTGTCTTGAAACACGGAAAATACCTCATGATAAATATGTTGTTAGGTGCCATCCAACTCATAGTGATCCTCATAGGGTTTTCAATGGCAGATTGTTTCGGGATTACCTTGGGAGTGGGTTGCCATGTCCTTCTCCCATTTTTGCAGTGCTGAGAATCGAACTTGGGACCTCAGAGACTGCAGAGCAGTGCTCTACCAACTAAGCTAAATCCCAGCCATGATAAATATAGACATAGTAAAATTATACTTATTATACATTTCAGTTTTGCTTGCCACATCTCATATATAGAGAGATGTATATACAATATGTATATGTATATATACACATGGTATGTGTGTGTGTGTGTGTGTGTGTGTGTGTGTGTGTGTGTGTGTTATGTATATAGTTATTGTTAGGTGCCATCAAGTCAGTATCCAATTCAGCAACTCTACATACAACAGGCGAAACACCATTGTTAGTGCTTCTCTGCTATTTGTAGAGTTTTCAGTGGCTGAATGTTTTTTGGGAGTGGGTAGCGAGATCCTTCTCCCAAGCCTACAGCACCTGGTGTTCCCAGGCAGTCTCCCACCCAAGCATTAACCAGGCCTGACCTTGCTTAGCTTCCAAGATCTGACAGGACCGGATGCCACAGTGGTATGGCTGCAGGAGATATGTGTATGTATGTATGTGTATGTGTGTGTATATATGTGTGTGTATGCATATATATACACATACATACATATGTATATATACATGTACACATATGTATGTATGTATATATGTATTTATGTATATATATGAGGGAAAGAAAAAGAGGGGGATAGTGTGAATGAGTGTTTGAGAAGCATTTTATTTAATTTTGCATGGTTTTTTTTTATGCGTGTGTGGCACTAGGAGGTTGTACCCAGGGCCTCTCAAATGCTTTGCAAGTGCTCTACCACTGAGCTACACCCTTAGCCCTTTTTTATTTATTTATTTTGAGATAGGGTCTCTCTAAGTTACACAGGCTGCCTCAGGCCTTGAATTCATAAACCTCCTACCTCCACCTTCAGAGTCACTGGGATTACAAGCATGTGCCACCATGCCCTGCTTAATTTTGCTTGTTTTAATTGAAGAAAAGGGATCAAATGACCAAGAAAATCTAAAGTACAAGAGTTGATACACAGCAAATTAATTACCTAAATCAGTCAATCACGAAACAGCATTAGGCCACACAGGCAATACATCAAGTTCAATATTTTTCTTTGGTGGTTCTCGGGATTGAATCCAGGGCTTCATGCATGAAAGCTCATGCTCTATCACAGAGTTACATTCCTAGTCCCTGAAGTTCAAACTTAAAGAACACTATTTAAAGAATCATACCACAGTCTCTACAATCCTATACTACTTTAAAACACAAAAAAGCCAACAACAAAAAACACAGAAGTCAACATCATATTGGAATAGATAATCATAACCAAACAAAATCTATGTGTGAAAATATTTTTAAATAGGGATAAATTTATAAGGTTAGTGTTTCGTATTACTCATATGATTTCACCGATACAACCTGAGTATCTTAACCATCACACACCAAAAGTACATGGTTTTAAGTCTAGGCCACGAACTAAATTGTTGGGGATTTTTTAAATGAACCCCATAAATAGGGTCCCTCTAACCAACATGAGGGGCTAACACTCAGGCTACATTCTACTCACTCCTTTATCCCCCTTTCCATCGAGTGAGCAAAGATGGCCCCTGACCAGCCTGACCAGCCTCAACCACCTCAATTTTGATTGGTTACTCCTAGCATCTCAGTTAAATAACTGCCCCTACCTGGCAGGTATGACAGTTCATCTGCTGTACCTGTCAGGAATGTGCCCTGATTGGCTAACCGCAGTACACGCTCCCCGTCCAGGACTCTATATAATCAGAACTCCCGGACCCCCTTCACCCCACCACTGTTCTCCGTCCCTCAACTGCTGCCCGGACCCCATCACCTTGATTCAGTGCTCCCCAATCCAGCAGAAGATCTCCAAGCAAGCCAACGCATCAGGACCAGGGACCCCGAAGCACTGAAAGGGTACAAGCAAGCTGCGAAGAGCCTCCCAATTCCTCCCATCCTTGGGAAGGAGGGAGGCAACGAAGGCGAGCTGCAAGAGTCAAGACCACCAGACCTCTAGCCCAGCAGAATTCCAAGTGCTTGTAGCTGTGCCTTTAAGGCTGAGCTGTACCACCAGCATAGAATGCTGCAGGCTTAGAGCTAGCACTTGAGCATTTGACAGGAGCTGCTTGCTGGTTGCACCCCACTTGGGGTGTAACCCAATGAACTTTCCTTCTCCTGTTTCCCATAGAAGATCTCCCAAGGTCCTTCTTTGGTGCCTCTGGCCACTACACTAGCCTGGTCCAGTGGGTCCCAGATACCCACTTGGTGTCAGGGCAAGGCTCTGACCTCTGCGGGCCCTGAGCCGAACCCCGACTCTAAATCAAATCCCTGGAAGTGATTCTAGGTCCCTTATTCTCTAAAACTTCAGACTCCACCTTCTAGTCACTGAAATTGACAATATATAGTAAATCATATTAGCATCTGCCACTGTATATTTTTACTGAAAACTATGCTTCCTAATTTTCTATTAAAACTAGAAAGGTAAATATCTGACACTCACTATGTATATGCCTTTGAGTTTATGTTGGTTACACATATATATATACACACATGCACACACATACACACTTTTTTCTTTCTCCTGTGGCATGATTTTACTCATTAATTTATTAGTGCTAAGATGTAATAGGCCACTATTATCAGTTGTCTTTTGTAGTTCCTTATATTCTTCATCTTAAATAAAATAGAGATGGAAGGCAGAGGCAGGAGGATCACACATTTGAGACCAGAGGCAGTCTACGTAATTTAGTGAGACCCTGTCTCAAAAAAAGTAAAAAAATGGACTGGGGGTGTACCTCAGTGGTACAACACTTGCAAAGTATGCAAATGTGAGGCCCTGGGTTCAACCCCCAGTATCGCAAAATAAAATAAGAGAAATATTACTCTGTTTCTTAGTTCTTATGGTATTTAGATAAATCTCTATGGAAAATTTTGATAAAAGTTTATATTTGAATATATTCAAAATGAAAAATTATTAAACAAATTGCAAATGCTAAAATGACATTATACCTCTCATCTTGTCATCCTGATCTGAAGGTGTTGTTTCAAAGTCTACAGTCTATCTACAGAGATAGTTACATAGAACATTTC
>VMDO01028111.1:0-24324 GCA_007922755.1 Pedetes capensis
ATACAATATAAATTTATACAATTTAAATTCAAGTAAATCTCTAATTATAAACAAAGAAAAGTAGTTTCACAATACTGTTATGTAAGAATAAGTTACAAACCAATATGCAGAATATGCTTCCATTTTGTAAAAGTAATGTTTGAACCTATAAAATATGCTTAAAGTTTTGGAGAAAGAATATGTAGAAAGTGCCCTAGTTACTCTTTTAATCATGGAAGTATTTTTTTCCTCAAATATTCTAACTCATATTTCAACAATACACATGGATGATTTGTGTGATGAGAAAAGAGAATGAGAGCAAGAGAGTGAGCAAGAAAAATAACGACAGAAGGGATAATACAAGTTCAAGTATCTCCTCTACTAAGAAATGTTCTTTATCTCAATCTATGGCCCCATTTCCTCTGATTATTCCCTTTCCTGAAATTCCCTCAGCTCTTATGCATGCTGTTTTGACAGCATTGTCATGCACTAGACTTTGTTTTCTAGTTATTCTACTTTTCAAAGTAACATCACCAGAAAAGTTTTATAAATATTCTTATATACTTTTGTACACCACAAGTCTCCACAGACATAGACATTTCAAAATGTGGAGTGAATTTAATTGAATAACTACCAGCAGCTAAATTTAATTTACAGTCACAAACTTTGACAGAAGAGCAAATCTTGAGAGATTGATAGTGCAGAATCCTTAAGATTAGATAGAGAAGTAGATTCAGGATGGAAGCCATCAAATAGGATCTAGACAACCTGATGTGATAGAACAAATACTTGGTTGAGGTTTAAATTCTTCTACCAATTCACTTCAGGAAAGTTATTTAAATCTATCAGATTAGCTTGAGAATCTAAACCTTCCTCTATGGTTATGATTCTTTGGTATTATGATTTGCAGAGGATGTTTAGACTCTGCTGTATTTAGGAAATGGTGGAGTATACCACAAGGACCAAGTTGAGTTCAGAAAGTAACCCATACTGCTCTTTGGACTGAAGATTTTTTAAATGTAGAGTGTTGCCTGAGTTTTTACAAAATTTTACTATGTATATTTAGGGCCTGTTCATTTCAATCAAGTCAATGAAAATCTGTTGAATAAACTCACAATGAGTCATCAATAAATACATAAGTTTTTTTTGCCAGTATAAAAGAAAGATTACATTAGATAGGCTCAGTTGGTAGAGCGCTGCTCTGCAGTCTCTGAGGTCTTGAGTTCGATTCCCAGCACCACAAAAATGGGAGAAGGACATGGCAATCCACTCCTTTGGCAATCCCAAAACAATCAGCCATTGAAAACCCTATGAGGATTGCTATGAGTCGGACATGACTTGATCGCACCTAACAAGAACAATATATATTCTATAAAGCATTATACACGAAATTTTGGTTTTTGAAAGATTTTGCAAGATTCTGATTCATATAAATACTGTTGCTACATTCTAATGTGGAACTAAGTTGCACTTAAGTGCTAATACAAAAAGAATGCCCATAACTTATACCTCACTCCACATTTTTCAGGAGAAACTTAAACTTTTCCTCAGGCTTGACAAATTATGTATTCATGAGAGATATTCAATATGAAATTGAGCTAATGAAGTTTTATAGCATGGGAAATTTTTGCTGATAATTTGGGATGATGGAACATATGGATCAAAGTGTAGAAAGGGTCATAGGTCTCCTTATCAAAACATTCACCCACCCTTGTTAAAATAAAATTATATCATGCTTTTACTTTAGTTTCTGATGAAGAGGTTAATTAGTTAAAATGCATTTTCAAATTCTGAAATATTGACATCTCAATTCTGAAATATTCATATCTCAATTCTGAAAGAGTATATAATAAACAGACCAATGCAAATAAATAGTTTATAGATTCCAATATAAAGGTTAGATCTTTTTCTTAAAAAAAGAATATTGAATTTTTTAATTCTTCATCATAAATTAGCAATATCATTTCCCTTGTTCAGTCATTTTCTAATGAGCGTCAACATTCACATGGTGAAACTGAGAAATACTTATAGTCTAAGGTATATAGTATAAACATGGTAAGCATTATACCCATTAACACATACAGATTAATCATTTATTTCTCCATACTGAATACATAAAAACATCTTTAAATAAATATAGCTACATAGACATAGTGATATCTTTATGGTATCTTTATCTGTATTCTTACTGAAATTAAAATTGAGACATCAACCTTGTTGTTTACTCATTACTATTTCAAAAACAAAAATAGAAAGTCTAACTAGATGCTTTTTTATCTCAAAGTGTCCTCTTTATGAGCTAGCTTTTTACCTATCACAAGGCATTAGTAATTTCTTTCTTTCCAGGTTATTTTTAGAGTGTTTTAGCTTATTGAGCTTTCTATCCAATGCAGAACATTAGATATTCTGAGTTTTTCTTTGCTATGTCCAGCCCAGAGACAGGAGATTTCTTGCCTCAAATCTCAGTGCACACATGTAAACACAATTACTCAAAACAAGGCAACAAGTGAGAGGCAGAATTAAAATAAGGACTCAGGCAATCTGACTCACAATCCAGGATTCAACCCCCTATAACTTGCTGTTTTTCTTTGTCCTCTTTGCTGTGAATCAAGGTACTTGTTCTTTAGCAGGGTGTTTCTGCTGCAAATCCAGTTGCTACTGCATTATGCAATGAAGTCAGAAGCCTGAGCTTGTGACATCAATACATGTTGCTATGGTTACTCTTTCCATAAGTATTACAGGTTCAGCATAGGCTCAAAAAAGGGGACTTCAGCAGAGTAGCAAAATAACTAGCAATATTCAGCTTAAATTACAACAATAATTTATGCAAAAATTGTTTTCTAATTCCTACAATACATAAAATTTCACATTTATGCTTTGTGATTACTGAAAGTCATTTATCTATTTATCATTTTTGAATGAAAGTTTATCATTTTTGAATGAAAGTTCCACAATAGAAATAGCAACTTCACTGACCTTCTAATATAACACATCCACTTGATCCATGCAGTAAAAGATCTCATTGTAACACAGCCAATTATTCCATGCATTTTGTCATTATATAAGTTATGTTACCCATCTTCAGTTATGCATACATTTATAATGGCAGGATGCCAATCCAGTTTTCCTATTACAGACATTATAAAAAGCCTTCACAGAGTTACATATATGAAAGCAGTTTTAGATGAGAAGTCTATATTTAACAAAGAAATAGTAAAGATCACCTTTTGATTGCGCAATTCATCTTTATTTTCCTAGAATAATTTTCCCAATGCTTTGATTTAAATAGTTAAATTCACTTCCATGTATAAGTTATACTTTTAAAACAATTCTTTGGCCTTCACATTTTTAACCTTAATATAAAACACATGACTGAATAATTACAGAGAGTAAACTCTTTTCTTCCATAGATCCTTTGTATTATCTACCATCCTCAACAAGAGGATCTTAGTTCAAATTCTGAAAACATCCTTGAGCTAAGTGTTGGGGTTACAAAATGTCAGGCATTAGATTAAAAAATGCATAAAACATAGTCCCTCCTGTTAAAAGCTAATGCATGAAGTTAATAATTATAGCAATAAAAGTGCAAACAATAATAAAGAAAATTTACTGAGTACATGTCATGTGCCAGTTACTATGCTAGACTCTACATACACTCTCCCTTGGTTTTCACATCAATACAATGAAAGAAGGAGGTAAGCACTATTATTCCCATTTTACAGATAAAACTGAAGCTCACAAAGATCAAGTAATTTGCCTGAAATTACATAGCTAGTTAGGAACACAGCTGGCACTTGAATTTAGGACTGACTTCAAATTTTTATGTTTAAAAAGAGATTAAGACTAATTCCTTATTACTCATTGTAGTAAAAACTGAAAATTATACCATAAATCCTATTGAGCAAGAATTCCTTGATGAAGAATTCACCAGAGCAGGAGGCAAATTATAATCTTGTAGTTGACTTCATAAATGTCTTTGATGGCTAACTTTTCTGGTTTTGTCACATTGAATAGTTAAGAAATTATAGCCAGGTATGGTAGCTTCTTGTTGTTGTTGTTGTTAGGTGCCATCCAGTTGTGTCCAACTCATAGCGACCCTTATAGGGTTTTCAATGGCTGATAGTTTCGGGATTGCCTTGGGAGTGGATTGCCACATCCTTCTCCCATTTTTGTGGTGCTGGGAATTGAACTTGGGTTCTCAGAGACTACAGCGCAGCACTCTACCAACTGAGCTAAATCCCAGCCCGGGTATGGTAGCAAGTGCCTGTAATCCCAGCAATTTAGGAGGCTGAGTCAGAAGGATTGTGAGTTCAAGGCCAGAGACAGCCTGTACAATTTAGCAAGAGCATGTCTCAAAATAAAAATGGAAAAGAGGCTGGTGGTATAGCTCAGTGGTAGAGGCTTCCTCTCAAGTACTGCAAAATTTGAAAAAGGTGTTCTCTTGAAGATATTGTTTCCTTCCTTTGTTAGAAATGAAAAATACACAATGGGGAAATGATAAGGTCTTTAATAAATGATGTTGAGAAAACTAGATATCCACGTACAAAATGAAAGTGGATCCACTCATTCTTACACTATACACATTCAGCTCAAAATGAATGAAAGATTTGAACATCAGCCACAAAAGCAAAAAAATTCCTAGAAAGAAAAACATTAACTTCTTGACATTGGTCTCAGGAATAACCTTTTATATTTGACACCAAAAGTATAGGCAACAAAAGGAAAACTAAAGAAGTGGGACTACATCAAATTAAAAATTTTCTGCACAGAAAACAACCATCAAAATGAAAAGACAACTTAGAGAATGGAAAAAAATATTTATAATCTATATAAAGAAAGCCTGCAGCCATACCATTGTGGCATCTGATGATGTTAGATCTTGGAAGCTAAGCAGAGTCAGGCCTGGTTGGAACTTGGATGGGAAAATACCTGGGAATGCCAGGAGCTATAGGCTTGGGAGAAGGACCTGGCAACCCACTCCCAAAAAACAACCAGCCATTGAAAACCCTATGAATAGCAGAGAAGCACTGAGAATAGTGTTTTGCTGGGATTTAGCTCAGTTGGTAGAACACCACTCTGCAGTCTCTGAGGTCTCCAGTTCGTTTTCCAGCACCACAAAAATGGGAGAAGGACTTGGCAATCCACTCCCAAGGCAATCCTGAAACAACCTCACACCACAACACAGGAAGGAGAACATATTTATAACCATTTTGCCTGCAGCTGTAGCACTGTGGCATCAGATCCCATCAGATCTTGGAAGCTAAGCAGGGTCAGGACTGGTTAATACTTGGATGGGAGACCACCTGGGAACATCAGGCACTATAGGCTTGGGAGACAGACCCAGCAACCCACTCCCAAAAATTAATCTGCCATTGAAAATCCTATGAATAGCAGAGAAGCACTGAGGAAGAATGCAACATGAGGATTGGAAGAAGACTCATTAAAAACCTGAATTATGCAGATGACAACTCTGCTGAAAGTGAAAAGGATTTAAAACATTTACTGATGAAGATAAAAGAATATAGCATTTAATATGGGTTGTGATTAAACATCAACAAAACAAGAATCCTTACAACTGGGTCAGTATGCAACTTCACAATAAATGGAGAAAAGATTGAGGTTGTCCAAGATTTTGCTTTGCTTGGTTCTATAATCAATACCTGTGGAAGCAGCAGTCAAGAAATCAAAAGATCCACTGCTTTGGGAAAAGCTGTGGCAAAAGATCCCTTTAGAGTATTGAAAAGCAAAGATGTCACACTGAAGACGAAGGTTCATCTGACTCATGCCATGGTATTTTCAGTCACATCATATGTTTGTGAAAGCTGGACATTGAACAAGGGAGACAGGAGAAGAATTCATGCTTTTGAATTATAGTGCTGGAGAGGAATATCGAATATACCACGGACCACCAAAAGAACCAATAGATCTGTCCTGGAAGAAGGGAAACCAGAGTGCTCCGCGGAAGAAAAGATGGCTAGACTGCATTTTAAGTATTTTGGACATGTAGTCAAGAGGGACCAAACCCTGGAGAAAGACATCATGTTTGGGAGAGTGGCAGGTCAACAAAAAAAAAGGAAAACCCTCCACCATATGGATTGACACAATGTCTGCAACAATGGATTTAAACATAAATAAGCAGGCCTGACCCTGCTTAGCTTCTGAAATCTGATGGGTTTGGATGCCACTGTGGTACAACTATAGGCATAATTCCAATAAGCAGCTAATATTCAAAATATAAAAATAATGCATGCAACTCAATAGCAAATAATAATAATAATAACCCCAATTAGAAAATGCTCAAAATAACCTGAACAGACATTCCCCCAGAAAAAGTATACAAATGGCCAAGTATATGAAAAGATGTGCAATATTATTAATCATCAGGGAAATACCAATCAAAACCACAATGAGATACTACCTCACTGTAGTGAGAATGGTGGGAGAAGGACCCGGCAGCCCACTCCCTAAACAATCAGCTATTGAAAACCCTATGAATAACAGAGAAGCACTGACATAGTTCTGAGCACTGCACAGTGTCAGAGAATGTTTTGTTCTGTTGGACATAGGTCACTATGAGTCAGACTCAACTCCACAGCACCTAACAACAACAAGAAGTGAGAATAGCTACTACCAAAAAGGCTAATGGTAACAAGTGTTGGCAACCATGTGGAATCATACATTTGTTTATGGAATTGTAAAGTAGCATAGCCAATATAGAAAGCAGCATGGAGTTTTCTCAAAAAACTAAAAATGGAACTACCATATCATCCAGCAATTACATTTCTGCGCATATTTCCAAAGAATATGAAATCAGTATCTTAAAATATCTGCACTTCCCTTTTCATTACAGCAGTATTCACAATAGCTAAGATAAAGAAACAACCTAAGTGTCTGTCAACAGATAAATGGATAAAGAAAATACAATGTGTGAGTACAGTGGAATATTACTTAGCCTTAAAATAGAAATCCCGTCATTTGCAACAATATGAAACTTGAGGACATTATGCTAAGTGAAATAAGACAAATACAAAAAACAAATACTGTATAATATCACTTACAGGGTAAAATCTAAGATAGTTGAACTCCTAGAAATGGAGTAGAAGGGTGATACCAAGGACTATAGAGCAAGAGAAAGGGGGAGATATTGGTCAAAGAGTCCAACTTTCAGCTATAAGCTGAATGAGTTCTGGAGACCTAATGTACAGCATGTTGACTATTATTAATGATAATGTTTTATATACTTTAAAGCAGGTCTTCAATATTTTCATCACAAAAGAGACAATGAATATGTCACATAGATTGATTATGATAGTCATTTTAATGTATACATACATATATAAAAACATCACATCATATACCCCAAAAATACATTTTGACTTGTCAATCATCCCTCAATAAAGCTGGAAAAATATTGGCTCTATAACCTGTCTTGGAGAGATTTTTATATTCCAATATGCTCCAATCTACTATACTATCTTGGTATCAGATAAACATATTTGTAATTTAATATGTATAATGCACTACAGTTTATAAATCATTCAAAACATTCATCCATTCAGCAGATATTTATTGAACCCCCATTATGGGTCAGGCACCATGCTAAATTTTAGATATAAAACTACTCTAAATACTGATTGAAAGGAGTATTTAGCCTATATGGGAAAAGACATTAATCAAATAAAAACATAAATATAACGCAGCAGTGTTCATCCAGGCAGTAGATTTCCTAACACTGCCTTCCCTCCTTACCTAGGAAAAACAATTCTATCTTTCATTCCATTTCAAAATCTGTCACCTCACCTCCCTCATCCATTCTGGCTTAGGGTTCTGCCCCATCTTGCAAATTTAACTCCTTCTCTCATGGGTCTTCTTCCTGCCCTTCTTTTGCCTCTAACCACATCTGAGTGCTTATCACTTCATACTCATGTCTCAATAGCTCCTGGCATGACCCCTTCCTTTGGTTTCCACCTTAAAAATTCCAAGGGAATACCACTATAGAGCCATGACCTGAAAAACCTAAAAACAATCATACTGCAGCTCCCACCCATCCACGTACCATACTTTAGCCACTCTCCTTCTCAGAAAGTTAAAATCTAACTCCTTAGCCTGACATTCCAAACTTGTAAAATCCGACCACAGAATAACAATTCAGTCTTAGAAATCATTGCTCCCCTGAAGGAATCACCACCCAAACCAACTGGATGAATCACTTTTCTAAACAGGTGTTTGCATTTTGCCTTTCCATCTCTCTGCTTTTCTTCATGCCATGCCACCACTGGAATTTCCCACCCATCTTCCTCATCTCCTCTTTGCTTTTAGTATTCCAAATATCCTCTTAAGCCTAGCATGAATTATTCACCGGCCAGTTATATTGTTCTATTTTTCTCACTTGTGCATATATGCCTCATCTCCTCAACTAGACTATGTTCCTTGAGGGAAGAAATCATCTTCTAAGTCTTCCACAGTGCCTGAATATATGGTGCTCAGTAACAATCCCCCATTGAAAACCCTATGAGCAGAAAAGCACCAATAGTAGTGTTTCGCCTGTTGTACTAGGGTCACTATGAGTCAGACACTGACAGGATAGTACCTAACAGCAACACTTGTTGATGCCACATCCCAGGGCAACCAAAACTTATTCAGATTGTTCATAGAACAAATATTTGTATCACTTAATGTGTGACTACGGTTTCCTTTGGACATAATAGATTCAGATCCTTCAGTTTGTTTCACTATAAATTCATGTAGAAATAAAACACAAAATAAGATTTTGTTGCTGGCTTTATAGAGAAAATAATTTACTTGCTCTCTATATGACTTTCAATGTGATATTTCAATCCTAAAGAGAGTAAGAAATAAAATGAATTGTATTAAACAAGACTCTTCCAGTTGCAAATGAGAGAAACCTAATTTACAATTAGCTTGAGCAAAAATGAAAGACAAACCCCCTGGCTCATGGAATTGGGAAGACAGTGGGTTGACTGGTTTTAGCCACAGCTAGATAAAGAGGATTTAATGGTATTCACAAGTCTAGATCTCTTTTTTTCAGAGGGTTCACCTTATTCTCTACAGCTACAGAAGAATCACCTGTGTATGGCAAATACAAAGCTACCTACAATTTCAATTTCACATTACGTCAGACTGGGTGCCCCAATTAAATAAGAATCACTCTATATGTTTATATCTATTTCTCATTTTCTCTCTCTTCTCATATCTATAGGGAAAGTTTAGGGAAGATAACTGAACTCCCAGTAGGTCATACACCCATCCTAGGAGGGTGCCAGAAAGAGGGCACCTGTGAAAAAGTCTGCCTAGGCAATAATGTGTGCCAGTGGCTCAGGTGGTAGGAAATACTGTGATTGGTTGTGCTTCTAAACCCACGTGGACTTAAGGAAAGGTAAGGATTAACTGATTTTGTCAAAAGAAGGAAGATTGGATGGCAAAAATTATTAGTTTATTATTAGTTACTTTCCCTGAAAGTCAGAAAGATCTTTAAGTTTTAAATTATCTACATTGACTTTAAATTCTGAGACATTAGTGCATACATCCATCTCCAAAGATTTACTGTTCACCTGCTATGTGCCAGGTACTCTGTTAGGCACTGTGGGTAATACAAGGATTATTTACTTTGATTCCTCATAGTAAGAAATGCATACATTCGTAGACAATTCTGACCCCTGTTTGGTGCTAAAGGGGAAGATTTAGGAGTAATACACACAAAAGGACAATGTAAGTCATGGAAATAAATGAGACTAAAATTTTGAAAGGAGCGAGAATAAAGAGAAAATAGAAATAAAAATAAAAATAAAGACTAAAGACAAAATTGTGAACTTAGAGTAAAATCTTAAATCTGTATTCAAACTGTAGTTCATAAAATTCAAACTCTTTAAAAATGAACTCTAGCCGGGAGTGATGGCACACACCTATAATCCCAGTGACTCTGGAGGTAGAAGCAGGAGGATCACATGTTCAAGGCCAGCCATAGCTGCATAACTTATCGAGACCCTGTCTCAAAATAAAAAGTAAAAAATGGGCTTGGGGTGAGGCTTAGTGGTAAAGTGCTTGCCAAAAGCATGCATGAGGCCCTGGGTTCAACTCCCCAGTATGGAAAGAAAGAATGAAAGAAAGAAAGAAAGAAAGAAAGAAAGAAAGAAAGAAAGAAAGAAAGAAAGCAAGCAAGCAAGCAAGCAAGCAAGCTAGGACCTAGATCTTACTTTGGGCAACAAAAATAATAAGAACAAAGAAACAAACCCAAGTGCACATGCCTGTAATTCCATCTACATGGGAAGCTGAGGCAGGAGAATCACAGATTTGAGGACAGCAGCAGCCTGCACAATTTAGCAAGACCCTGTCACAAAATAACAAAAATCGAAAAGGAGACTGAGGGTATAGCTCATTGGTGGAGTTCTTGCCTACCATGTGTGAGACCATGAAAAAATAAATAAATACATAAATATATAAATAAATAAATAATATTTTGAGTACTTATTGTATCAAAACAATGTCCTAAGACCTTTTCATGCATTACTCCAGTTAATTCTCAAAACAATTCTATAAAATAAATGTTAATATTGATACCCCCAATTTAAACAAGAGGGCACTAAGATGCAGAAATTTTAAATAACCTTCCCAAGGAAATGGTGCATTTGCTTTCTTACCAAGCTAGTATAAAACCAGTGTGGCCTCCTTGTGAATATGTTATAGAGAACAGTTTTAGAGGTTACACCTTTCAATATCAGACAAGAAGTAGATTTAATGTAAATTTACCAGGAACTTCTGCTCTTTGGGTTTTTGTTGGCCTAGCTATGAGTCACACCCGACTTGATGGCATCTAATAACAACAGTAACATCATCTCGGGGCTGGGCTTAGCTCAGTTGGTAGAGCACTGCTCTGTCCTTTCTGAGGTCCTGGGTTTCATCACCCGCACCACACAAATGGGAAGAGGACCTGGCAGCCCGCTCCCAAAGCAGCCATTGAAAACCCTATGAACAGCACAGAAGCACTGACATAGCACTGGGCATGGCACAGTGCCAAGGAGAGTTTTGTTCTGTTGTCTCTAGGGTCAGTATGTGTCCGATCCCACTCCAAGGCACCTAACAACAACAACGACAACATCATCTCAGTCTCCTGCCTAAGGTAAACCCCAGTTTCATTCCCTTCCAATTCACTCTGCTGGCCAAAACCATGCAGGAAAACTGCTGGTCAAGAAGAAAGTGAATGGGCAGGACCAGAAAAAGGAACATAATTATGGCATGGAACAGGCATTGGGCCTATGATGATTCATGCTAATCCAATACAACCAGTGTTCTTATGAAAGAGGAAATCTGGATGTAGAATGACATGCAGAGAGACTGTGTGAAGAGATGGATGGAGGCAGAGAGTCAGAAAAGATGAAGGCAGAAATCAGGGTGACACATTTATAAAGCAAAGAATACCAAAAACTACCAGCAAACTACCAGAATCTAGGAAAGAAGTATGGAACCCATTGCTTCATATCCTCAGAAGGAACCAGTCCTGCTAACACCTACATCTCAGACCTTGCAGAACTGTGAGATCATAAATTTCTGTTGTTTAAGTCATTCCATTTCTCCTACTTTGTTATGGCAGCCCTACAAAACTAACACAAGTATTTCCAAGAAATCCTGTGACAAATTTAAGCCTTTTGCTAATAACATCCTAACATTTTCTTTCATGGGGTTCCACATCTACACAGTCATGGTACCTGTTTACAATGAGAAAGCCAAATCATCGAACTTCCAGCTCTGATTTTATGGCCTCACAGAGAACACTTGCAAATAATTTCACATAGCTATTACATTTTATGCTTTCTCATATCTTGCCATCTTTTGCTAAGAGAAAGTTAATATTCTTTTTCTGGAAATAATGCTTTTTTTCTATCAGAAACCTGATATCGGGTTCATAAATAATCATTTAAATGTTTTATTCTTTGCTTCTAAGACACTGCTAAGTACTCAGAATGATTGTTTATCCATCAGTCCATAAGTTAAATTCACATTAAAAAATTCTCAAATATCAAGAAAATGTTTTAACAACAATCAATAATTCATCTAATGGCTAATTTTAAAGGGTTTGATAAGAAACATGATGGAAGAGTTTTATTGAAGGCTTTGTGAAGAAGACAAAAGCATGACATAAATCATTATTGAGCTCTACATTAATGACCACAGTATCAAAGAATGTACAGAACTAAAATGTTAAGCATTTACTATATTCTTGAGTAAATTAACAATAAATAAAATAAAACATAGGAATATAACACTATTAGTGTTGAACATCACAGCCCCTCCTTAAGGAAAAGTTGTAAGCAAACGTGTGCCTCTGGACTTACTTTTTGGAAGGCAGGTAGAACTCAAGAGATTTTCTGAGCCAGAAGAACTGATCACCTCTAGGGGTAAAGTGTGACTTTTAGCAGAAACTTACAGAGCTACTGAACCTGTTCCTCAAGCAGACATTCTTCCTTCTTCCTTCCTTTCTTTTTGGTATTACATTTTTTCATCCTGAAGTAACACATATTGGGGTTTATAAGGAGTGCCATTATTATTTGCACAGAACTATCAAAGTATAGCCTGCAGCCATAGCCCTGTAGCATCCGGTCCCATGAGATCTCATGAGCTAAGCAGGGCCAGGCCTGCTTAGTCCTTGGATGGGAGACCACCTGGGAATACCAGGTGCTGTAGGCTTGAGAGAAGGACCTGGCAACTCACTTCAAAAAAAATAATCCACCATTGAAAACCTTATGAATAGCAGAGAAGCACTGAATAGTGTTTCGCCTACTGTGCTCAGGATCGCTATGGGTCAGACATCAACTCGATGGCACCTAACAACAACAACAACATCGAAGTATAATAGACTAAATAAGAATTCTGAAGCAGGCACTCTGCTTCTAATTTTCTCAAGTCTAAGTGTGAATTTTGCAATACGACATATTGACTGGATACAAGTGTTGGATCCAAATAACCCTTGATTTAAATGGAAAAGTTCTTTTACTCACTGTTTTACCAACGTAGGAGTAGTACTTAGCTATTCTGTGTTTATTTCTAAATAAAAGATGAAAATTGTACCTCCACCATATGATTGGTCTAAGAACCAAAACAAGACAGTACCTAAAGAGTACAGAGCCTATGGTAGTCCACATGGTGAATATTTAGCAAATGTATGCTAGCAATTATACATTTAAAGGAAAAGACATGATAGCCAGGCACAGTGGCTCATGTCTGAAATCCCAGCAATTGGAGAGGTAGAGGCAGGAGGAGTCCGATTATGAGGTCAGAAGCAACCTGCACATTTAGTGAAACCCTGTCCCAAATTAAAAAATACAAAATGGGGTAGGGGAGCAGCCCAGTGGTAGAGCACTTGCAAAGTATGTGGAAGGCCCCCGTGTTCAACCCCTAAGGACTGCAAAACAAATAAGAAAAAGATATCAGTCATACATTATAGAAAAGACAGAACTATAGTATTACTAAAAAGACCATTGGTATCCAGGGTTAGTAGTGTGTTAGGTTATGGATGAACACATGAAGTACAGAGAAATTTGGGGAGATGGTAAGACGATTTTCTATAATATTGTAGTGATGGATACACAACACTATGCATTTGTCAAAACTTACAGAATAGTCATAAAGAGTAAATCTTATTGTATGTAAATTTTAAAAATAAAAAAATATTTTGCAGATCAGGGTATCCCAGGTTGTAATGGGGAACATGACAAAACTTACTGGATTATAAATGTAAAAATAAATTTATTGGTGTTACAAATATATGAACCAATATCACAAAAGGGGAAGACAGAAGAAAGGTAATATAAATAAGTTTGGAAATGAATAAAACCTATAATACAAAGACAATAAATTGTACACTGTAATTGTTAAGTTGTTCTTCAAGGGGATCTGGGTAATTCCTATAATGCTATACCTGTATGGTAAAATTGAACAATTAAGTAATTGGGTACAACATGGTAGGAGTCAGACTGCTTGTCACTGGAGTAAGAGATTACAGATTAGTAACAGGAGGAGGCTATCAGCAGTCCATGTGGTAACAGATTAGAGCTGGAAACACCAGTATGAACCCATGTTTAGCTTGGTATAGATATAGATATTTACAAATAATAACAAATAAAACAAATAAACAATATAACAAACAACAAAACAAATAACAAAAAACAAATAACAAATAAAACATAAATAATTATAGATAAGTATATATACATGTATTGTTGTTTTTGTTTTCGTTAGGTGCTGTCAAGTCCAGTCCAACTCATAGCAACCCTATGTACAACAGAAAAAAACACTCTCCAACACTGTGCCATGATCGGCACTATTGTCAGTGCTTCTCTGCTATTCATAGGTTTTCAATGGCAGATTGTTTCAGGAGTGGATCACCACATCCTTCTCCCTAGCCTGCAGCACCTGGTATTCCCAGCCAGTTTCCCACCCAAGGACTAACCTCGCTGACTCTGCTTAGCTTCGGAGATGAGGAAGGATCAGATGCTAGAGTGCTATGGCTTCAGACAACATATTACCATACATACATATATTTTGATATCTCTGTCAGTCGATGGTCTACAGCCATACCACCTTGGCATCTGATTTCACCAGATCTCAGAAGCTAAGCTGAGTCAGGCCTAGTTAGTCCTTGGATGGGAGGCTGCCTGGGAATACCAGGTGCTGCAGGCCAGGGAGAAGGACCTGGCAAGACAGTCCAGAAACAATCTGCCACTGAAAACCCTACGAATAGCAGAGAAGCACTGACAATAGTACTAAGTATGACACAGTATCAGCCAGTGTTTCCTTCTGTTGTACACAGGGTTCCTGTGAATAGGACCCAACTCAACAGCACCTAACAACAAACTGTCAGTGGAGAGGGCCAAGATGCAATGACACTACACAGCACCAAGCAAATCTAACAACAGTATCTTATTTTTTAAAGACCACTTTCCAATAAAATCAATCAGGGGTCCTTGGAGATAGGACTAATACTTGTCTGGTACAGAAAATATGTATAGCATCTTATAGTATCAGAAAATAAAGAAATTCTTTAAAAAACATTAATAAAGGAATAAGAAGAAAAAGAAGCCACAATGATGAGGTATGGTAAGGGACATAGTAGTCAACTAAGAAAGTTCACATTACTCAAAAATTTGAAAAACAAAATAAAAATATTGTCATACTGGCTTATAATCCAAAGTAAAAAACAAGTCTATGTGTCTAACAACACAGATAAGTAATTGAACAAATAAATAAACAAAGAAGTACAGACAAGGCCCCCATGCAGAAGAATTCCAAAAAATATGTGCAGATACTCTGCTCTTAAAGAGATGGAGCATAAATCTCCAATATTATAAGAGGGGGCTGTACATTATAACTTTCTTCCAAAAAGCACAGTATTGAAATGGAGGAAAAAAATCGTAACTTCACAGATGAGATATTTGACAAACACTACCTCAGCCAAGTGATTAAGTTAAAACCTCAGCAGTCCTAAGTCATGTTGCTAGCATGTGCCCCTGATATGAAGTGATGATAATGGCACTGTACTTGTTGGATCTTCCTCCTAAAACTCCATAACCCCAGTGAATAACGAAGCAAACAGACAAATCCCAATTGAGGGACATTATACAAAATCAGTATGTACTATAGAAAAGTACAAGGTGTTCATAATAGGCAAAAAAATACAGAGTGTATGGAAACTTGTACTACCTTAAGTTGTTCTAAAAATGAAAGTTTATCTTTAAAAAGGACAACAGTTGCATTAAATCTAAAAATAAAATTATGATGCAGAATTATTTTTCAGTTTTTAAAATCTGGTCAGTATTCCTTAAAACTGCCACGGCCATCAAAAATAAAGAAAGTCTGAGAAACTTTCACAGCCTAGAGTGCCTAAGGATACATGAGGATTAAATGTAAATGATATTCTGTTTGGGGTCCTTAAGCAGTAAAGAGATATTAGGTAAAGACTAAGGAAATTGCATGGTAACACACACATAAAATCAAGAGTCTGAACTAGGGGGATCATAAGTTCAAGGTCTAGGCTACAAAGGGAGTTCCAGGCCAGCCTGGGCTACATAGCAAGACTGTGTCTCTAAAAATGCAAAGCAAAACAAAGCAAAGCAAAACAAAAAAATCCCAAAGAAATCAAAATAAATTGAAGACTTTAGCTAAAACAGCTTATCTTTGTTCATAATTATAACAAATGTATCATATAAATGTACAAGGTGTTAATAATAAGCAGAAAAATACAGTATATGGAGACTTGTCCTACCTTAAGTTGTTCTAAACATGAAAGTTTGTCTTTAAAAAAGACAATTGCATTAAATCTAAAAGCAAAAATATGACGTAGCATTATTACACAATTTTTTTAATTTGACAATTAGAACAAGACATATCTAATAACCACCAGAACTTGGTTAAAACAAATGTTTTCGATCACTGCTTAAATTCACCCTAGTTTAACTCTCATGCTCGGTTCAACTCATGTTGACTCATAAAGTTGAATATTAAGTTCTTAAAGTTGGACCCTCTTGGAACTTAAGCTGGTATGTTCGGTAGCTTTATCACCACTTCAGTTTACCTACGAGGAGATCTGTGGATATTGGTGGCTTTTATGTTCAATCAGCAGTCCCTTACACTCTAAATACTTATTATTCAGCACTCCTAAATTTATAGATGAATGGTTAAGTTGCTCTTTTTAATCAATGAAAAACTATTAAAAAGGAAGAGATAAGTCACAAATTGCATTGACTTCCTAGCAACAGAAAGCTGTGTTGACTATTTTTCCTAATAAAATGTTACTTTTGACTTTTGTCTTTAGTTTTTTACTTCTGAAGTCAGAATTTACCTGCTCGTGGATTTTTTAAAATATTGCTTTAGTAAACTTCACCATGTTTGGTTTCATTTATGCTGTACTGTTTTCTTTTAAAAGGGTGAAGATAAAAATCTATAACAGAGATAACTAAGACACATATTTAGACAATACAGGTTTGCAATAATTATGTGACAATTATCTATATACTCTCAGAAAGTTACCTCTTATCTTCACATGGTAATATAAATGCACTATGCTAACTCAAGTTTTTTATGAATTCCATACTTGATTTTTCTATCCCATTTATCTTTTCTCTGCACCATAAATCTCCCTTGCAGTGTTCTAGGTCTTGCATATTTAGAATCAGACATGAGTACAATATAACCATAACCTAGAATTTTACAATTATTCACAATGTCCTAAGCAGCATAGTGCCATGGCTGTTAATTCAAATTGGGCAGACAGAAACACAGATGAAAGGAGCGAGATTGAGAAATCTCACTTTTCAAGAACTCAAAGCCATTTAGTAGCAGAGTCAGGGTGCAAAACTAATTCATCTGTCCTAGGCCTACTGAGTCTTCTCCCAACACCAAACATCTCTGCATACATATCACCCTGAGCTAGCTTAAACCTGTATTTGGAGGATATGGACTATTATTTTATTCAGCATGAGCTTTTTTCTTTTTTGTTTTGTTTTGTTTTTTGTTTTTTGGAGGGCTTTTTTTGTGTATATGGTACTAGGGGATTGAACCCAGAGCCTCATATATGTTCTGCAAGTGCGTTGCCACTAAGCTTCACCCCCAGCCCAATTTTTATTTTTTATTTTGAGTCAAGATCTTGCTAAGTTATACAGACTGCCTTTGGCTTCAAACCTCCTGAGTCACTGAGATTATAGCTGTGTGCCATCATATGTCACCCAATTGGTAAATTCTAAGCAAATATTCTGCCTGCAGCGGTAACGCTGTGGCATCCGATCCCATCAGATCTCGGAAGCTAAGCAGGGTCGGGCCTGGTTAGTACCTGGATGGGAGACCGCCTGGGAACACCAGAAGCTGTAGGCTTGGGAGAAGGACCTGGTAACCCACTCCCAAAAACCAATCCGCCATTGAAAACCCTATGAACAGCAGAGAAACACTGACAATAGTGTTTCCCCTGTTGTACAGAGGGTCGCTATGAGTCGGATACCGACTTGACGGCACCTAACAACAACAACAACAAGCAAATATTCTAAAATCCAAAAATCTCTGAAATCTGAAACACTTCTGGTCCCAAGCATTACAGATAAGAAATATTCAATCTGAACTCAAACCCTTTAAGTCACAGCAATATTGTAGATTTTATCAAATGACACTGGACTTGATAAAATAAGGTACATATTATTAAGCTTCTGGGTCTTTTGAACTAAATGTAAAAATGAGATTATACATATTCAAGATGCTAGATTGCCATGGAACCAGGAAATGACATGGGATAGAAGACAATACAGTTCATACCTTCATAGTTCCCTTTTATACCTTGTGTCTTAGGTTTTTTGTGCTGATATAACAAAATAGGTGAGATTAGGAAATTTATAAGAAATAAAATTCACTCATGCTTCTGGAGATGGTAAAGTCTAAGAACACAGCAATAGTATCAGGTGGCAAAAAGAAGAAAGACAAAAGAGAATCCACTTCCCAAAGCACTTTTTTTAAAGGCATTAAGTCCACCTATAGGGCAGAGCCCTTGTGGCCTGATCACTTCTTAAAGGACCCACCTCTGAATACTGTTATACACCGGCAAATTTCAACATGAATTTTAAAGCACACACTCAAGCCATAACACCTTACCTCATCTCCAGTTCTAGAATCTGCTTTGACACCAGGACCAATTCAGAAAGTCTGGATTAGGTCTGGTCTAAGGCACCTTGTTCTACTCCACAGAGGCTTTCTAAACCTGAGTTGCTCCTGATTACTTTCATCCTGTACGTCCTCCAAGGGTAGATTATTTCACACTCCAACCTCAGAAATGTGTCTGCCACACAGAAAACCAAGCAACCCATTTAACAATTACTTTTTATGACCAAACCAGACTTAGCCTAAAAGTAATACCAAATGCAAAGTTATTAAAATCTAGTGTCTGAATACAGAAGCTTTAAAAGATAGTTCTGCCGGGTGCGGTGGCACATGCCTTGTAATCCCAGCAACTCGGGAGTCAGAGGCAGGAGGATCACAAGTTCGAGATCAGAGGTAGTCTGCGTAATTTAGCAAGACCCTGTCTCAAAAGTAAAAAAATGGACTGGGTGTGTACCTCAGTGGTCCAGCCTTTGCAAAGCATGCAAATGCAAGGCCCTGGATTCAACCCCCAGTACTGCAAAAATAAAAAATAAAAACAAAAATAAAAGATAGTTCCTAGGAAAATTCATTAGAAATTCATGAGTAGACTACTCCAGAATCCCTCCTTCCTCTACAGCACCATCACTAGTCTGTGGTGGCTCAACAAACAACAAAGTATAGTACCTGAAACATATTGATACTTAAATTGATGGTAAGTACAGCTGTTGCTGCTGCTGCTATTATTGTTGTTATGGTACTTAGTAGTACTATATGTAGTATAACCTGTGTTATAGTAGTACTATATGTAGTATGGGGCTGGGATTTAGCTCAGTTGGTAGAGCGCAGCTCTGCAGTCTCTGAGGTCCCGAGTTCGATTCCCAGCACCGCAAAAATGGGGAAGGACATGGCAACCCACTCCCAAGGCAATCCCAAAACAATCAGCCATTGAAAACCCTATGAGGGTCGCTATGAGTCGGATACCGACTCGACAGCACCTAACAACATATGTAGAATAACCTGTGTAGTTATAGTCCTTAATGGAACCTATAAATCTGTATGTGTATATATAAAACCTATAAGTAACCTAGATGCTAGGAACTTTCAAGTTTACCAACTTGGTAACTCAGATCATTGTCATATACATTTTATAACTAAGCACATCTTCATCCATTTCTAATTATCCAGGAAAAAGATTTATCATAAGCATGGCATTATTTAACATATATTGAGCAACCATGTTTTAAAAATGCTTTAAAGATTGTAGAAGAGGGAGAAGGATGTGGCAACCCACTCCCAAGGCAATCCCGAATCAATTTGCCATTGAAAACCCTATGAAGGTTGCTATGAGTTGGATACGACTCAATGACACCTAACAACAACAACAACATGCTTCTAGTTTTCATAGAAACAAACAATATGATAGACTACTACCAACCATGGGAAAGTTATTCAGAAATTATGGAGTTTACAATGTAGAACAGATAACAAATTATCCCAATCCAGTAAAATGTTTGAAAAATGGCAGACAAAACCCTTCCCTGTCCCATGGAAAGTCTCTTCCTACACCAACTCTGGGCCTGTGCATGACTTGATTTAGCTAACAAGATAATAGCAAATGGATGCAAGCAGAGGTATTAAAGGTACTTGTCAGGGTTTAGTCAGAGTCAGGGCTCTCCAGAGAAACAAAACCAACAGGAGATTGCATTGTACACACATATATTTGTGTGTATCTATATACAGAAAGAGAGAGAGAGGAATTTAATAGAAGTGGCTCATGTGATGGCAGAGACTCATGTGATTATGGAGGCCTCTTTTCTGCTGGTCTCTGCCTTATGATGTGAACAAGCCCAAGTGAGCCTGCTAAAGGCTAAGGGATACAGAGATAGATTCTGTGGCCAGCTGTTCAGCTGAAACCCAAGATACATAAATGAGTTCTAGCCCAGCCCAGCCAAACTAGACTAAAGAGCCATTCACAGAACCATAGGAAATCATCAGTTTGATGGTTATCCCTTACATTTTGGCATAGTTATATATACAGCATGAGCAAACTGATATGTTAATTGAGCACAATTAAAAATTAAAACTGAGGTCACATTGGGCACGGTGACTCACACCTGTAATGCTGCGACTCGGGAGGTGAAGATAGGAGGATCATAAATTCAAGACCAGAGATAGCCTGCATAACTTAGCAAAACTCTGTCTCAAGATAAAAAATCTAAAAAGGAGCTGAGGTACAGCTCAGTGGTAGGGTGCTTGCAAAGCATGCACAAGGTCCTGGATTCAGCCTCCAGGTACTATAAATAAATAAATAAATAAATAAATAAATAAATAAATAAGGCTATATTATGATCTAGCCTGTAGCTGTAGCCCTGTGGCATCTGATCCCATCATATCTTGGAAGCTAAGCATGGTCGGGCCTGATTAGTACTTGGAAGGAAGACTGCCTGGGAACACCAGATGCTGTAGGTTTGGGAGGACTCAGCAACCCCCTCCCAAAAATCATTCTGTTTAAAACCCTATGAACAGCAGAGAAGTACTGACAATAGTGTTTCACCTGTTGTACGTAGGATCGCTATGAGTTGGATACCAACTCCACGACACCTAACAACAACAACGTATTATAATCTATGCTTAATAAGCCTGAGACAGAAAATTCTAGTCTATAACTATTGGTTAGATATAGAACATTTGGGAAATAATTATATTAGTTTATAAAACTTATTAAATTTTTTATTATTATTAGCATGAAAGGATTTATATAAACAGATATTAGAAATATCATTGAATTTGAAAAATCCTAGTTGAGTAGGCACAAATATGAAATCAATCCCAAAATCAAGTTATAGAACAATGGCAAGAAGTTTAAATATTACATGGGTGATGAAAATAGTGGAGACACCATTACAATTCTAAAATGGTAACATAAACATTAACTTCAAGTACTCTCAGTGTCAAATACATTTTTTGCAATATAATTTACATGTCATAAAATGCATCATTTAAAGGTGTACATTTCAGTATATTTTAGTGTATTTATAGAGTTGTACAATGATACTATCAAATGCCAAAATATTTTTTATTGGAAATTTTTAATGTACACCTTAATGTGATTCATTCTGACATGCTTTTCACTGTGACATTTCCATATATGCATTTTGATGTACATTATACATATAAGTTCCCTTTACCCTCTTGTGTACTTCCTCCCCTGTCCCACCCTCTCCATCAAAGACTTCCCTTCCATTTACTTCCATTTACTTTTTATGGTAATATTTTTCTATATATCCTTGGGTTCTAGTTCTGTTTAAGATAGAAACTTTTTCTGTAGTGAACTTCCTTTTTTACATTGTCAGAACTATTACATGAATTTTCTAGAACATCTATAATAATACCATTCTTAGCTTTTATTTTCTTTTATTATGATCCGAACTTTGTATAGGATTTTTTCCTTCTGATAATTTTGATTCAGCTCCCACATATGAGTGAGAACATGTGAATACCAGAATATTTTAATCACCCCAAAACACAAAGCCTATCAACGTTAGTAATCACTCCTTTTTCTCCTTTTCCTCAGACCCTGGCAAACACTAATCTACTTTCTATCTCTATAGACTTTCCTATTTTGGACATTTACCAAAATAGAACTATACAATATGTGGTCTTTTATATCTGGATTATTTCATTTAGCATAATGCTTTGTAGGTTCATCTATGCTATGGTATTTATCAGTAATTCATTTCTTCCAAAATAATACTTCATTTTTAATGCATTATATTTTATTTATCCATTCATCATTTGACAGACATATTTCCACTTTTTGACTATTATAAACAATGTTGCTATAAACAGTCCTGCACAACTTTTTTTAATACATGTCTATTTTTTATTCTCTTAGATAAGCATGTTGTTGTTGTTGTTGTTGTTAGGTGCCGTCGAGTCGTTGGTATCCGACTCATAGTGACCCTCATAGGGTTTTCAATGGCTGACTGTTTCGGGATTGCCTTGGGAGTGGATTGCCATGTCCTTCTCCCACTTTTGCAGTGATGGGAATTGAACTGGGGACCTCAGAGACTGCAGCGCAGCGCTCTACCCACTGAGCTAAATCCCAGCCCAAGATAAACATGTAGGAGCAAAAATCCTGGGTCATATGGTAATTCTATGCTTAACTTTTTGAAGAACTGCCACACTGTTTTCCACAGTAGCTGTACAGTTTTTTTTTTTCTGCTGGGGATTGAACCCAAGGCCTTGTGCATGGTTGGTAGGCACTCTACCACTGAGCCACATCCCAGCCCCTGGACTGTACAATTTTACAGTACATTCAGAAATGTGTCAGTTTCAATTTTTTTCTCATACTCTGTAACACTTGTTCTTTTCTTTCTTTCTTTTTTTCCATAGCTATCCTAGTGAGCATGGCACAGTATTTCATTTTGGTTTTGATATTCATTCCCCAAATGACTAATGGTGTTATGTATCTTTCTTTGTGCTTGCTAGTAATTTACTTATCTTCACTTTAGAAATATCTCTTCAAATCCTTGGTCCATACTTGTACTGGAATGTTTGTCTTTTTACCATTGGATTGCAAGAATTCTTCATATATTCTATACACAGGAACCTTATAACATTTATCACATGCAAGTGTTTTATTCCATTCTCATTTTTCCTTTTCTAAATAATGTCTTTTGAAGCATAAAATTTTTTATTTTGATGAAGTCAAATTTATCTATCTTTTCTTGTGTTGCTTGTGCTTTTGTGTCATATCTAAGAACATCTTGCCTAAACTCAGGTCATGAACATTTGCTCCTATGCTTTCTTCCGAGTGTTCTACTGTCCTAACTCTTAGATATAGCTTTGATCCATATTAACTTAATATTTGTACTTGATATGACACGGGTCAAACTTCATTTGTGTGTGTGTGTGTGCGCATGTGTGTGTGTGTGTGTATGAGAGAGAACTGATGTGTCCAGCATTGTTTGTTGAAACTACTATTCCTTATCCCCAATGAATTGTATTGACACCCTTGTCAAGCATCAATTGACCATAGATATGTGGGTTTATCTCTGATATTTCAATTTAATTGGATTGATCAGCATGTATTCTTTATGTCAGTACCATACCATCTACAATTTTGCACAGATTGAGTATCCCTTTATCTGAAATGCGTGGAACCCAAGTATTTTGGATTTTGGAATTTTTTAAATTTTGGGATAGACAGATAGATATAGATAGATAGATATTTTGGTGATGAGCCCCAAGTCTAGACCTGAGATTAATTTGTTTTCATATATGCTGTATACACATAGCTTCAAGTTAATTTTATACAGTATTTTTAGTACACCTCCGTTTTGACTGCAACCCATCATATGAAGTTAGAAGTGGAATTTTTCACTTGTAGTGTCCTGTGGGCACCAAAACAAGCTTCAGATTGTGACACATTTCACATTTAGAGTACTGGGATTAAGGATGTTCTACCTGCAGCAGGAAATATGAGTCCTCCAACTTCATTCCACTTTACTGAAATACTACTGGTTATTTTGTGTCCTATGCATTTTCATGTAAATTTTACCATTAATTTGAATATTTCTGCAGAAAAGGGAGTTGGAGTATGATAGGTAATGTATTAAATCTGTATACCAGATTGGAACAAATAGCCATGTAAACAACATTAAGCCTTAATAACCCTGAACACATGGTGTCTTTCTATTTATGTCTTCTTTA